>JABCMJ010026836.1:0-17337 GCA_014822125.1 Arbutus unedo | reverse complement strand
TTTTTTTTTTTTTTTTCTGGACACGGGCAGGGCACGTGCCCTGCCCCCCTACTTAAATCCGCCCCTGCGTGTCCCATAACAATTTTATTTCATCAACTTAAACTCTCAAATAATGCACATGTCTCGTAATCACCACCTTAAATCTGTAACGTATTGCGTTGTAATCATACGATATAAATCCTAGAAATAAGTCAAAAGAATAGGTGTAAACATCAACTTTAAGAGTCAACAACTCAAATTTTCGATAATGATTTTAATAAGAATAAAGTACAGAATTACCAGTAATACATGCACTATTACTAGTAATATAGACGCTACTACTGGTAATACATACACTATTACCGGTAATACAGAACATTGTCCAAAAATGAAACACTGAATTACCGGTAATACAGGACACTGCCTGAAAATGAAACACTGAATTACCAGTAATACCGATACTATTATCGATAATAGCAAGGACTAACTGATGCGTGATTTCTACAGATTTTATTTTTTCTTAACTTCGATTTTCAAGCTCTAAACTAACAACCAAACTCATAAAACACAAAAAACAAGTCATACGTGCATAAGAGAGGTAAGAGATCCCTACCTTGAGTGTCGGATCGAAGAATTTGAGTTTTAAAAGTAAGCCCTAGCTCTAATGGTGGATGAACTCGAAATAAACCCATCTAAGCAAAATGAGCACGATCAACAGCCAAATACTCATTGAATATAAGAGAAATATGAAGGATCTTGAGGGATTTTAAAATTCTAGTAAGGTTTGTGAGATGGGATTTGAGAGAGCTACCACACACACACACCCATGGAACCCAACGGAAAAGAAGAAGAAGAAGAGAGAGAGAGAGAGAGAGAGAGAGAGAGAGAGAGAGAGAGAGAATAATGAGTTTTGCTTTAAAAAATTTGATGCAAGGCTTTTTAAAGCCTCAATTACACTTTCACCCTCTAATTATATCACATACTACCCACAAGATCCTTATTTAACATGCACTACACATAAATTCCAAATCATTATATATTCATAAAGTGTATAAGACCGCTTGTTAAAATGAATTTTGGGCAATTAATAAATCATTCAAATAAAATTAATATATATATATATATATATATATATATTCCGGGTCTTTACAGTCGCTCCCATATCTCTGTGCTGGACTCCTCGTGGAATGAAGCTACTGAGTTTTTCCTTTCCTCCCCATCTTGGTGGTACCCTCTCTGGGACCGTTGTCCTCCAGATCGTCTTAACTTATCATGTTCTATTTCTCACTCTCTTGAGCACCATATTTCGTACAATTCTTTATCTAGCTCGTTTTAGGGGTTCCTTAGCTAGATTGATTCTGTCATGATTCCTCAATCTGTGGGGGAGGCTAAATTGAATCCACATTTAGTGTGTGCTATGTAGGATGAGATGAATGCGTTACACCTTAATTATACATGGGACTTAGTCGTTCTTCCTGAAGGGGAGAAGACTGTAGGTGCCGTTGGGTGTTCAACTTGAAGCACAATGCTGATAGGTCCATCAATCGATACAAAGTCCGACTGGTTGTCAAGGGCTTCACTCAAATTTTGGGCAAAAATTTTACTGCTACTTTTGCTCCTATTGCTAAGCTTACCACTGTTCGCCTTCTTATCTCTCTTGCTGCTTCTCATTCTTGGCCATTGCATCACATGGATGTCAAGAATGCCTTCATAAATGGTGAATTAGACGAGGTTACATGGATCCTCCTATAGGGTTTTGGGCTAAGGGAGAGTATGCTGGCATGGTTTGTCGCTTGAGAAAATTCCTATATGATTTGAAGCAGTCTCCGCGAGCTTGGTTTGCTCGGTTAAGTGATGTTGTGCTTAGTAAGGATTTTTCGTGATGCTGGTCTGATCATACTTGCTTTGTGAAGTGTGATTCCAAGGGGCAGTGTGTGATTTTATCTGTTTATGTTGATGATATCATTTTGACTAGAGAATACGTTACACGTATTGCACAAGTTAAGAAGGGCCTCATTTCTACATTTGACATCAAAGACTTTGGTGGTTTGAAGTCTTTCTTGGGTATTGAAGTTGCACGGTCAACAAAAGGTATATCTCTCTCACAACGAAAGTATGTTCTAGATTTTCTGAGTGATACTAGAATGACTGGTTGTATGCTATCGTCTACCCCTATGGATCCAAATGTCAAGCTTTTGGTTGAAATTGACTATTTTTTGCCTGATCCCTATGTTTATCAAAGGTTGGTGGGGAGAGTTATCTACCTAACCAATACTAAGCCCGACTTGGCCTTTGCGGTGAGTTTAGCTAGTCAGTTTATGTATGTTCCTCGTACCTCTCATATGGATGCAGTCTATCATATATTGAGATACCTAAAGTCTTATCCTAGCCTTGGTCTTTTTTATGATTCAAGGAATTCCTTTGAAGTCTCATGTTTTACCGATGCTGATTATGCCGGGTCCAAAACTGATAGGAAATCCACCTCAGGTTTTTGCTCGTTCTATGGGAACCACCTTCTTTCTTGGAAGAGTAAAAAGCAGTCAGTGGTCTCCCGATCCTCAGTAAAGGCCGAGTATAGGGTTATGGCTTAGGGTACGTGTGAGATTTTATAGCTTCATTCTATTCTTGAGAAACTTAGCTTCCTGGCTAGTTTACCTTTGACTTTGCACTGCTACAACAAGTCGGCAATTATGTTAGCCTCTGATTCAGTTCTTCACGAAATGACTAAACATATTGAGGTTGACATCCATTTTATTTGGTTGAAGGTTCCATCTGGAGTCATTATGCTTGTGTTTGTCCCATCATCCTAACAAACTGATGATGCTCTTTTAAAGCAAGTTGGACTGTCATTTCTTCGGTCTACTCTTCGCAAACTTGACATGCTTGATATCTATGCTCCAACTTGAGGAAGAGTGTTGGAAATAATATATTTTTATATCTATATAAGAAAACAAATAATAATATCTTTTTATATCTATATAAGGAAACAAATATTGTTCTATATTTATATAATAATACAATTGAGTTGAATACAAAGTTCTTTCTTTTCCACTGTTCTTAGGCTCCTCTTCCGTAGAGGGCACTCTAGGAGTGAGCACCAAGATAGAAAATACTAGAAAGACCGCACATAACTGAGAAGACCACGGTTGGGGAAGGCCGCGAGACCACACATGACAAAGTAGACCTCAACGGTCTTTTCTACTTTGCTGGTGGTTCTATGCACATCATCTACGTATCTAATAGAATAGAGGGTGTAAGTTAAAGCAATGTTGTACGAGAATATGCGAGCTACAAAATTGTGTGAATTCCACCATCTATTGTTTAAAAATGTGTGAATGAATAACTTCACTTTGATCTATTAAAGAGCTCATTCTTATATTAGACAGAGAAAGTGATTGTCTCTTCTATATTATTAACAACCATCACTTGGCTAATATTTGACATAATCCACTAGAATACCAACCTAGACACATGCTTAAATTTAAAATGGAATTCACCATTTTTACTTGCAGTCCATTTGTTAGCAATCAAAATTATGGAAAAAATATAGTAAATATAGAAAGAGGGGATATGATAAATATGAGTGTATGGATAATATTTTTGTAATTAATAATAATATTCTTGTAATTAATAATGACATTTACGTAAATAGAAGAGGGATAAGATATGAATATGAGGAGAGTTGTCTAAATTTTATCTGGAAAGGAGATAAAATTTAGACATTGGATATGATATCCGGGGTCCAAAGCTACTAAACAAACTCCAAATATGACAATCTGAATTATCATATTCAAGGTCTAAATTTTATATCCCTCAGTTGACTGACTACCAAATAGGGCCTAGATCAAATGAAGGGTATAAAATATAGACCCCAGATATGGTTATCCGGGTTGTATATATGGGATTTGTTAGCTGCTTTAAACCCCGAATATGATATTTAGGGTCCAAATTTTATTCGCCTGGAGGGAGATAAAACTTGAACCCCTCTCCCTCTCCCTATTTATATCTTATCCCTTTTCATATCCTCTTTTTATTTACGCAAATATTATTATTAATTACAAAAATATAATTTTTAATTACGAGAATGTCATCCACAGACTACTACTATCATATCCCCTTCTTAAAAAATACTCAAACAAACCATTTATAACTATTTATCCCTTTATAATAAATCTTCTCTTCTATAATATTTCTTCTCTTATTATATTCATTATATATATTTCACAACTTTCATCGCTAACAAACGAGACGCTAAAATTATCCCATCCATTCCATATTCATGTCTTATCTGCCTTTTATATCTCCTCCTATTTATGCATATAATATTAATTACGACAATATTATTATTAATTACGAGAATACCATCCACCTATTTATATCTACCATATTATCTTTCTTAAAAACACACAAACAAATCCTTTATAATTATTCACTCATCTATAATAAATCTATTTTTACTATATCCCTACTTATTATATCTATTATATTCCTTTCAAAAATTTGAATGAACCGTAGGAGTGAGCCCAGTAGAACAGAGCCCCGGTCCTCTAAATTTAAAAAATTTATGAAGTACCCTATATATTTTACTGCAAATTTGAAAATGTTAGTAACTTTAGCTCCTAAAAATTCTGAAATTGAATAATCTTACCTTAACTATTTCTTAATAACTTTTTGTTTTTGTTCAGGAAAAATTCTGTCCCCCACTAACCGTCGGCACATAAAATTATAAATTCCACAAAAAAAAAATTGAAATTGAGATAGTTGGTTGTAGTGGGAGTCTCCCAATAAAGTCAATCCGCGTGAATAGCAAAAATATCTTGTATTTTTAGTCAATTAAATTATAATAAAATTGAATCAAATCATGAAACGTGATAAACCAGGATTTTATTTTTATATTTGTTTAGTTTATTAATCCATAAAAAATGTAAGATATAATAAAACTGTCTAAGTCAACTAAACCGATAATATACTTTGGCGGCAATAATCTATTAAAATAGTACTAAAAAATACATGCATATAAGTGAGGTGGCAAACAAGTCGAGTCCAGCCGAACTGAGTTTTAGAATATTGGAGCTCGGCTTATTTATAAACGAGTCAAGTTGAGTCAAACTAAACTCATTTACTTAATGAGACTCTTTAAACGAGCCGAATTTTTGAGACTTAAACTCAGCTCGTTTACAAAACGAGCTTCAAACTCGAGCTCAAACTAGACTTTTTAACTAAACGAGCCTAATCAAATTGAGAACTTATCTAACCGAGCTCGCAAACAACTCGGTTCATTTGCAACCCTACATATAAGTACAATTATCGTATGAATAAGTCTACTAACACATTAAATTATGCATTAAATAGTATATCATGTCTATGTGATATGTTATATTAAAACATATTTTTTAAGTATAGAGTTTAAAAACGGGTCATATAAATTTTGATTATAAAATATAAATAAATATAGTTTTATATGCGTGTAAGCATATATATATATATATACATACGTATATTATATTATATATACACATATATAAATGGAAAAGACTATATGAATTAACATTTTTTTAGATCAATATTAAATCAACATTTAAATTCTTTGTTTCTAATTAAATTTTAATGATCCGAACCGTTTAATGTGTTTAAAATATATTTTTGAACCACTATTTGAATCAAGCCTTTTCGGTAATATTTTGAGCTGATTTCTCTCGGGTACCTTTAAAAACATGTTTTAAACACATTGAACAGTTCGGATCATTAAAATTTAATTACGAATGAAAAATTTGAATATTAATCTAAAAAAATATTGATCTATGAAACCATCTCCCCGTATAAACATATATGTATATATATTGAGAGATGGATGTCAGCAATATTAAATATTAAATTAAAAAATAACCCACATACCTGTATTTTTCTCGTTTTTCTTCCTTCTCACTGCCAACTCTTCCGCAGATGGTTTCGGCCTCCCGATCTCTCCCATTTCGGATCTCTGTTTCGTTATCCAGATGAGGTAAATTCTTCTTCTCACCCCACCTGTTTGTTTCCTGAGAAAATTCTCTCTCTATACGCATATCCACATAACTATTTTGTATAGATAGAGATCTGCAGATGTATATATACTCCCTGCATTGATCGATTACTAGGGTTTCAATTGGCTGATCTTCTGCATCGGTGGTCCTGTGTATAAGCACAGGCAAATAAGAAGAAACCCTGGGGTTAGTGTTAGAGAGAATATTGTTAGGGTTCCAATCATGTTCAAAATCATCAAACGAGGACAGCGGAAGAACTCCAAACCGGAAGCCATCGAACCCCCCACATCGAGCGCCCCTCCGAGTGTAACTGTAAACCATGCCTCCCGCTCCGCCGTTGCTCCGCCGTCGTCGGGGCCCAATTTCCAATCACAACATATACCTGTACTCACTTCTGCTGCGACGGAAGTGTTGCCACCGTTGAAGGAGGTCCCCTCGTCGGAGCGTCATGTTATGGTCCTCCGTAAGTTTCAAGTTTGTTGTTTTTCGTTTGATTTCTCGGACACGTTGAAATCGGCACGCGAGAAGGAGATCAAGAGGCAAACCCTTTTGGAGCTGGTTGATTTGGTTCAGTCGGGTTCGTGCAAGCTGAATGAAACTTTGCAAGAAGAGTTGGTTCGGATGATTTCTGTTAACATTTTTCGGTGTTTACCTCCGGCTTCTCATGAAAATAGTGCAAGTGAAAGTGGTGATCCGGATGAGGACGATGTGTATCTGGAGCCTTCATGGCTTCACTTACAACTCGTATATGATTTGCTATTGAGATATATTGTGTCATCTGATACTGACACTAAGGTTGCGAAACGGTACATCGATCACTCGTTCGTGTTGAAATTGCTTGATTTGTTTGATTCGGAGGATCCACGAGAGCGGGAGTATTTAAAGACTATTCTTCATCGCATATATGGGAAATTCATGGTTCATCGACCCTTTATAAGAAAGGCGATCAACAATATTTTCTACCGGTTTATATTTGAGACAGAGAGGCACAGTGGGATTGGTGAGTTCTTGGAGATTCTTGGGAGTATAATAAATGGGTTTGCTTTGCCAATGAAGGAGGAGCATAAGTTATTCCTCATTCGGGCACTTATACCACTTCACAAGCCTAAATCTATCTCCACTTATCATCAGCAGTTATCTTACTGCATTACTCAGTTTGTTGAGAAAGACTATAAATTGGCTGATACTGTTATCAGGGGGTTGTTGAAGTACTGGCCAGTCACTAATTGTGGGAAGGAAGTTCTCTTTCTTGGAGAGCTAGAAGAAGTTTTGGAAAGTACTCAGTCTGCAGAATTTCAGCGCTGCATGGTTCCTCTTTTTAGACAAATTGGCCGCTGTCTCAACAGCTCTCACTTCCAGGTTTGAATTGGAGTTGTGTCTGTTTTTTACTCACTTTTTTAGTTCTTTTACTTCCATTTTAAGGCATCCATGCATGTAATGTGATGTGTTTTGACGGTCATTTATCTTATAGATCGATGGATTATTTGATTCACTACTCATTTTACCCGAAATTCTATGAATAACGTTCAAGCAATCTGTTCTTGTTTGCAAACAGTGAAGAATTTTTATTATCTTTTTGGTTAATATTTCTCAACGCATTGCAGTGTTTTTTGATTCATACTTTGATGCAACATTGCGTTTTTGGGTGCAAATTGCTAAGCTATGTGTATATTATTGACAAAGCAAGCACCTAAGGTTATAATCATCTTTCACTTTATTGCCCACTATTCACATTGGTCTGTCTTCTTGTTGGTAAGTTTTTCTCATCTGTTGGATGAGGTGATATATTGCACTTGTTTGTTTGACATGGGTTATTTTGATTTGGTACTTCACCAGTTTGTCTATCCCATATGTCTAGATCTCCCGCGTGTGCATTTTCTGCTTTCAATCATATGGTGTGAATTTATGTTTTTATCTGACTTGCTTTAGAAAGTAGGGTTGAGTCTATGGTACATGGTATGGGTTTGGATGTATGAGCGTTCTAAAACATGGATAAACGAGAGTAAATTCGAGATTCAGCAATAACATTTTTTTGTCCGTACATTAAACTCGCGACTAACACCAAGGCTTAAAGTGTTATTCTCATTTGATTCTTGCGGGATGTTGTTGAAATTGTCTCAAAACTGTAGGGCTAGCTGTATTTTGTCCAAAAACTTCAGGGAGGTCAGTATACCTCACCCCTGTATCTATTGTCCGAACTAGTTTCTTAATCATATTGAGAAGTAAAGAACTTAAAACCGTAGTAAGCATCAAGCAAATGGTGGTCTAGAACCATATTTTGCACAAGTTTTTGTAATAGCTTTTGCTATTCTTCTTACAACCGACTTTCCTTTCTTCAACTGAATTCAAAGAAGCTTTAATCCCTATTTGTTGTAAACTAGTGGGGAGAATGAATACGTAAGAAGAGGCGAATTAATGCAATTGAACATAAATGATAACTCTCCTTCTTCAACAGTTACGAGAGACAGCAGTACTTTCAGATTTCATCAAAGTTAGTATCAGTTGCAGAACTTGTTCTCCTTGTGTCTCTTGATCCTTGTGCGGTCTGCAGCTTCTATATGCTGGGGTATAGTTTATCCATATTTCTCTACCGTTGGAATAGCTGACCCTAGATATCAGCTCCTTTTCTTTGGCAAATCTTATAGATTTGTTAACATTGGTAAGTAGAAAAGGTAGTCCGTGCTCTACTAGCTGCCTTCCAGTTCTGACCTGTAATATTCTCTTTGGCTTTATTTATTTTTTTAATTCTTCAGTTGAAATACAGGAATACTGCATTATGTTTTGCAAATTTTGTTAACTGCCTAGTGCTGACTTCAGGTCTCTAAAGACTTTTCTGATTCTTTGTTGTGTGATTGAAAGGAGCATAGAGGGAAAAGAATGTTCACTTTTAGCGTTCTTAGAATTAATGACGGATCCCTTTTTTGTACCCGCTCATGCCTAAAATACTTCACACTAGTAAGCTTTTTTTAGTGTTTTCTAATTTAAGGCACATTGACAGGTAGCAGAACGAGCGCTCTTCTTGTGGAACAATGATCACATAGTCGGCTTGATTGCCCAGAACCGACATGTGATTTTGCCACTCATTTTTGAAGCATTGGAGAGGAATATGCAAGGGCACTGGAACCAGGCGGTCCATGGGCTGACTGGTAATGTACGAAGAATGTTCCTGGAGATGGACACTGAGCTGTTTGAGGAGTGTGACCGGCAGTATGCTGAGAAAGAAGCTAGGTCAAGGGACTTGATGGAGCAGCGCGAGTTGAATTGGAAGAAACTTGAAGCAGTTGCTGGTCAATCTAGTGGGGACCACATGGTTATGGTTCGATAAACTTATCTTTCCTCTCCTTTCTAGCCAATCATCCTTTCATATTGAGGTTATATCATATTGAGTCGAAATTCTCTCCAATCCACCTGATGGACTGAACAGTCCAGTCGGGCCACATGGTATATTTGGAGTTCTATTCAGGTTTAGGCCCATGTGTGCAGGTCATCATGAAAAAAAAATCAGATTAATCCAACGATCCTAGACACATAATTTCCTCATATTTATTTTCTAGTTTATTCTCGAAATTGTTATTCTCTTCTTCTGTTTCTTCAAAAACAAACATGACCAAACCACCATTAATATTATCGAATCAGTTTGATTTCTTTTGGGTTCTATTCATATGTTAAGCCCATATGAATAGATGATTGCAAAAAAGAGTCTGAATCGATTTAATTATCGTAGACACGTGGTTTCATCAGATTTGTTTCGTAGCTTATCCTGAAAATCATACTTGTCGTTTATATATGTTCTTCTCGAAAAGCAAATATGACGAAACGATGACTATGATTATGGAATGAATCTTCTTTTTTTTCCCGCAGGGATGACCTGCAAAACACGGGCCTAGTGTGTAAAACAAAACCGGTCATCAAAACATGGGCTCCATAATCTTTTTTTTTTCCCCAGGGATGACCTACAAAACATGGGCCTAGAATATGAACAAAACTGGTCATCAAAGTAGGCCACCCGGTAGGCCCATGTGGCCAAACTAGGTTGTCCAGTCCACCAAGCGGAGTGGAGAGAAGCTGACTTCATGTCAAAAAATCAAGTGATATAACAGAAGGACAATATAGCTGTGGGTGTCCCGGAAATGATGAATGCTTGTGAAGACATTTTGGTACACCTTATGCTCGAGGTACTTTTTTTCACTGCTAAGAGGGAGAAAGGGGCTGTTTAATTAGTTTTTGTTTTCTTTATTTAGGTTACTCTCAGCCCTTGATCCTTTGTTTTTGTTGTCTACTGGTATACGGGTCGGCGGTGTTTCGTATGTTGTTCTTTTTATGTTGTTCTTATGTCGTGATTACAATAATGATAGCCTATGATTATGTTTCCGGTGAGACATTCTTTTTATCTGATTAGAAGAACAGATTGAATGGCTGTGTTTGAATACAAATATCATTTGTTGCATATTTCATGTATTGAATTTTGGTTTTTTTCTTGGATTTTTGTTTGACTGGAAGTTGTCTGACTGTTCGGGCTGCTGGGGCAGTGTTCGGATAGCATTTCTTGCAGAAAAACAAGTGGTTTTGACACAATACATCTCCTGTGCAGCAGGTTTTCCTTTCTTATCTGTCTCCGGGATCTTATTAAGCATTTGAAAGCATTTTTCACTCTACGGCATGCGGATATGGTCCCATTTGCTTTGGTGTAGACTGTAGCACCTTGTTGGAAAACATTGCTTTCAGTTTTCCTTCATGTGATTCATTGGCAAGTATTTCTCCAATTTACAGTGTCTTGAACTAAATTGCATTTTGCCGTAGGTGATGGGATGGTAATGGGTCGGATCGGGTTGCATTCCAAAACTGAACTAGGACTCGAAAATCTAAAACTAGAACCGGATGGGTCTTTGTTTACCTAAATCATAATCATATCCGACAGGATCGGGTTGGTTTGGATTTTTCTTAAATATGATGACATGATGGTATAATTGGAACTGGGATTGGAATCGGAATTGAACATGTATGACGTTGAAAATAGTGTTCTAACATCTTTTATATCTAAAAATATAAAATAAAAAACAACCGTAACTAACAAAAAATAGTTCACCTAAAGAAATAAATTTACAAATGTTGTGTTGGTTCTATTTTGTGAAAGTACCAAACAGTGGATTACCTTTCATCTATTATATGTAAATTTATATGTATCTATGTGTACGTATATAAGTATATAAAATACACGTATATGTAACATGATATTTACATAAATATACACTTATAGTTCGATTCGGCTGAATTTTGGTTTGGATTGGACAGTCAATAAGAACGAGCTAGAATTGAAACTGGTTGGCTTTTAAAAAAAAAGAATCAAAATTTAGGTTAAAAAGACAGTTAAAAATCATTTTGAATAGTACACATTGGTTCGAATATTTATTCATTTCGGTCAAATTGCCATCCATATATGAGTACAAGAATGTTATTATCGCAAAAAATTGTTTAGACTTTGGTAACATTGTCTGTAATCTAAACAAAAATTTCGTTTTTTCCCGTTTTTATGAAATTGTATTTTAAAAATCTGCTTAGATAATATAAAATTCTCGTATTGTATAATTCTTAGGTAGTATTGAGTGTTTTGGAGCTAATTGAAAAATATATTATGCTAAAATGCATTTAAAAAATGAAATAGAAAATGGATAATTTTAAAATCTAAAATTTTGAAATTTTGATGTATATTTACACAATACTCTTCTACAAAATCTATTCTAGGCATTATCATACACATTTAATTATAAATTTTAATTAAAATTTGAAAAACAATTGACTTCCAAACATCCCTAAAACCTACAAAATTTCTCGATTCCAATTTTGAGACATATCAGAAAAAAAAAAAAAGTATACTCCATTAGATGATATTTAGCCTCAATCTTTTGTTGCATTTAAAAACAAAAAATTTACTGTTTCAGAAATTGAACTGAATTTAAAATTAATAATCATAATTCATTTATATTTGTAAGACGGAATAATGATCATTGATTTTAAATTAAAAAAAAATTTTGGTTCAATTTCTGAAACATAAGCCCAAAATCCAAACCCATCACTGAAATAATCAGGGTCAGCAGATTTAAAAATAGTCTCCAGATTTGCTTCAGAAATACGTACATTTGACGACTTCAATCTCCTTCGTTTCCCCGCTCTTTCGATTCTCTCTACACAGTACACACACTGACACTGACACAGAGAGAGAGAGAGAGAGAGAGAGGTAGAGAGAGAATGCTGTGCAGTTTGTTAGACCAAGAGCACCAGTGAGAAAAAGTAGTGGTTTCTCTCTCGATGTCGGTCACTGAAGGCTTCTTGGTTCTCGAGTCAGAGAACACCCTCGTTGGAGGTAAATCTGACTAATTCCCTAATTATCTTAGTTTCACATTTCTTAGTCTTTTGCTTCGTATTATTGTTCGCGTGATTCTAAGTTGGGTCTTTAAGGCAACATCGTATCTCGATTCACATTGATATTTACCCGCAAATTGTGTTGAAACTTCATCTCCCAAGTGCCTGTTAAGGTTTTTTATTGGATTATTTTTTGGATTTGGTAGTTAGTTTCGTTGTTGGATTAATCAAGCGATGAAAAATATGAAGTTGCTAGATTAAATCTCTCATTTGGTGTATATAATTCGCGTTCAGAAGCTCGATTAGGGTTTTGCTCGGTTTTATTTATTCTTGTTATCCAAATCGGTTACGTCAATTGAGGTTTTCTAAGTCTTCTGACGTGATGGGGGTGTAAAAGCTTCATTCTTGTATCTGCTAAAAAATATGACGTTTAGATGTAGGTGGCTAAAGAAACTGGAGTGGGAGATGGATTAGACTCATCATTCATATAAGCAATTTACTGGATTCTGATCCTTGTGCAGGATGAATCAAGCAGATAATAAAGAGCTTAGGGAAGGTAACTTGGACCTAATAGTTGATTTAACTTAAATAAGTTATAAGGAGGACCGCATGGCACAATACTACATAATCATAGCATCAAGTTTGGTTTGACCAACCTTGGAACGACATGTGCTCACCATCACTACAGTCCTTACCATGAAGAATTTTTAATTACGCCTATTACACTATCATTTTAGGGTCGTGGTAGAGCTTCTAAACTGAGTGTCATAATCCATTTGTTAACTATCGAATATAAAGTTGAGCTATTCCGGTTGTATAATAATGTGGATCCCTTCATCTCAAATCCATGAATACTCAAATGGAGCCTTGTTTTTTAGAATCAGATAACCCAATCCCAAAATTTATGCTTTGGATTTGTAGCTCAGCTACTCATGAGGGTGTTTAAGGTTGTTGGTTTGCCAATTAACCGTGAAATTCGGTACTGATATTAGGAAAACCTAAAGTCGTAAAAGCAGCAAAGAGCTCTTTTGGAAGCGCAGGAAGGAAAAAGCTTGGTGACATAAGCAACTTGCCACAGAGACCTAAATCATTGGTCCAAGATGAGAAGGAACAATTTGTTTCAAATACTACAAAAGAGTACATTGAGCAACTCCATAAGGTGCAGTTCTTCTAGGTTTGATAATCTGTTTGTTCACATTCGTGCGTTATTAATCCTTTAACTTCGGTGTCAATTATCTGAAACTCTTTTTCAGGAAAAGACGGTACTGATGAATCTTTTAGCAGATAGAAAGTATCCTTTTGTGTTCAGATTCGGTTCATTTTGTTTGGAGGCATCCTTAAGGGACATTGATTAATGTGATTTATCCACCCCCAAAGTGGTAGTTCTAGTTCTGTTCCTGATAAAAAAAATATCTCTAGTGCCGTTGAGATTGTGAGAATCTTCTTGTTTCGGGTTTTTCTTAATCTTGCTGACAGTAAAATCATTGAATTGAGTGGATTTGAGTTACAGAAACTCAGAATCAACTTGCAGAAACTGCAGCAACAGAATTTGCAACTTGCTCAAGCAAATAGCCAGATGCTAGTGGTTTGTTTTCTTTGCTCATACTTTAGTAGTCATTGACCTTTTCTACAATAAATGTTGGCTTTCTTTTGAAACTTTTTATCTAGGCAACAGAGGTTATATTGTTCCCTTAACTTTGCAGGAACTTAATTTCGGTAAAGATAGGGTAAGTTCTTCCAGAGATCCAAGTTGGTGGACAGTGTTAACATGAAGTTTTAACTTAGCTCTGTCTTAGCTTGTTCTAACTTGCAATAGAGGGCTAATTTGTTTCAGCTTAAAGCACTACAACATGAGCTTGGATGCAGAAATGGTTTGCTCAAAGCAAAAGAATTGGAGCTAGAGGTCAGTCCGGCCAGTATCTTATTTCATTTTCAGCATGCATACTGGCTTGGAAGAGTTTCTTCTATTGATCCAAATTTTGTTTTTCCTCATAAGAAACAAAAAATGCTAGCATGTCAAGAAATGGACAATCAGGTCTGTAAGCAAAAGTTTTTGGATTTCTAATTTATTTATTTATTCTTGAATTTTATTGTTTTGCCTTTGTTCTTCGTATAGGCCTTTTGGCATTTTGTTTAGGGTAGGAGACCGGACATGTAGCCGGAGGCGGGAGCGAACCAGATTTGAAAAGCAAGTTTTGTAGATATTCATTTCTGTCTTCACTACGTGTAGGTGGGAACTAGCAAGTCTGAGGAAGCCAGGGAGTCCTCAGAAGCAGATAGAGTTGATAATAAACGATGCAACACCGTTAAGCAGCAGCAATCAAAGAGTCAGTCTAAAAGCTGGAACCCAGTGTAGCATTTTCAGATTTGAGAGTGATTTAGTTTTCTGATCTGTTGGTCTCTCATGCATCCCTTTCAGGTGTGATCCTTTCAACTGTTCAACAATCTCAAGTAAAGGGGATAACTGAAAATAAAAGGTTTGTCCATGGATGTACATTTCATATTGCTCGTTAATTTCACAACTGGAGAGGGTTATCATTGTTTTGATTCTCTTAGCAGGGTTTCTTTGAGAAGGCAATCTGCTAGATTTAAATCTGAAGGAGAGCCTACTGAAGACAAATTTAAGGTTGTGAATGCCAAATTATCTGAATGTTCTCTGCATGGTGATCAAGTGCGGACAGTTCAATTTCAATGGGTTCATCGAGCCAAATTTGTTTGGTTTTCTAATTTGCAATTTTTCTTGAATGTTCTTGTTTTACTTTGCCTTCCATTTTGGGAGAAATTTGTGGCACAACCCAACACCAACAAAACCCCCCCACCCCCACCACACCCCCCCCCCCCCCAACGGCCAAATTTGTTTGGTTCTCTAATTTACAAGTTTTCTTGAATGTTCTTGTTTTCCATTTTGGGAGAACTTCTGGTACAACAAACACAACCCCCCCAAACAGGGCCAACACCCACCCATCCACCGCCACAAGAAAAGTCTTGGTTATGTTATGAACCTTGCGTATTTTTGTTTTTTAGGTTTTGTGGTAGAGTTTTTTTTTTGTGTCTGTGTCGGAGAGAAGTTAGGTTTTGTTTTGAATTTGTTATTTTCTTTTGTTGTGTTAATTGCGGCCTTTGAAGGTGGTATTGTAGCCTTTACTCCTTTCATTATTCTGATGTCTCTCTTGACTGTATAGGTGGGAACTAGTACGGCTGAGGAGGCCAGAGAGTCCTCAGAACCAGATAGAGCCAACAATTTGCAGAAATCAAAGGGTCAGCGTAACTCCTGGAAAGATATTTTGCATTTGAGATTTGAGAAACTCATTTAGTTTGTGTGACCTTCTGGTCTCTCGTGTGTCAATATCAGGTTCGGACCCTTCTACTGTTAAACAAGCTCAAACAAAGGAAAAACCCAAGAACAGAAGGTTTGTTCGTGGTTGTTACATTCCACTTTGTGTGTTAATTTTGCAGCAGAAGGAAATATCATTTGTTGGTATTGCCTTGGCAGGGTATCTTTGAGGAGGCAATCTGCTAGGTTTAAATCTGAAGATCCAGAGCCAACTGGAGACAAATTTGAGGTAGACAATTCCAAGTTGCCTGAATGTTCTCTCAATTATGATCACACAGGGGAAGTTGATAAAGGAGGCAGTAGCGGCCCACGTGATGATGGAGCTAAGGAACTTCAACGGACATCTATTGGGAGGCCGTCGCGTGTAGCTGCCAAAAAGATTCAGTCATACAAGGAAATTCCAGTTAATATAAAAATGCGGAGAACTGAGTGAGTCAAATCTGTACCCTCCCTCTGTACTTTAGGCAAGAAAGCTCAAAAGAGCAAATCCAATCCCTCGGTTTGTGGACATCAATTGCCTTTCTTGGTCTTTTGTGATAATGGTATGAGCATGGAGTCAGACTCTTATACGCTGACTACTTCCCTTTTCCCTTAAAAGATTTTTGTTGCTTGTAGTTAGTTTGTTCAGAATTTTTTTGCTGTCGATCGTCTTGATTGTGTAACTATGGTTTCGAATTTCATCGTCTGCAGATGATACAAAGAAATACCTACTTGGATAGGTTTACAAGATTTGTAATTTGTCAAAACTTCAGTTTAGTAGCTGATGATAGCGTAGTTGTGAGGCGAACAATATACTGCATTTGTTCGAACTCAGGCTAATTTCAGTTGTCTTATAAACTGTCTATTTACAGTATGGTAGATTCTGTGTGTTGTGGGGTGTGCGTGCGGCTGGGTTGTTTATCCTTAGTTACGTGGGATTAGTTTGATGATTAAAATTGTTTATTTTGTTCAGATTATTATTTTCGTAATTATTTTCGTATGATGTCCTTTAAACATGAATTTGCGTAAAACATTGCGTCACCTTACAAACATAGTATGTAGGATAAATACGAGGTACAAACTGAGAAGTGTTGAACTCCCTTAAAATGAGTGCATGTACATCATACCTCCTACGGTGGTTGCTAGAGCTCCGAGTGAACTTGAAATAAATAAAAAAATAGTTCAGACTTGACTTAAAACTCTAATTGATTAGTTTGAAAATTTAAAATTTTTGAAGTAAAAGGTTAAATTTTTAAGTCAATTCTTACCAATATTTAGTTGAACTGATTTTTTTTTTTTAGATTTTAAGAAATTAATTTAAACAAAATATACTATTTTGATTATGGAAGTTTCACACAGCATAAGCATATGGCAGAGAAACTTTGTTAGCATAACTGAACTCACACTTGGAATCTGGATTTGAACTGGTCTAAATTCAAAAGTGTATTTGTACTTCTTAATTTTTTCCCCTTTTTTTAAAGGTTTCTATTTTTTTTAGTTTGCTAGTTAATTTGGACTTATTTTTTTATTAAATTATTTTTTGTTGTTATGTGAATTTTTTATTTTTGTCAATTTTTTTATGAATTAAAGAGATTTTAAAAAAATTATAAATAAAGAACTAAATTTTAAAAAATTTAAAAAACACATAAAAATCCCAAAAAAAGG
>JABCMJ010026835.1:0-10663 GCA_014822125.1 Arbutus unedo | reverse complement strand
ACATAAGACTAATTCCATAAATACGCGTAATTTGTTAAATAAATGCCTAAGTAATAGAATTATCATCCATTTACAGCCATGGCCTATAACAAAACTGAAATAGCCCATAAATAAGGTGAAAATCATCAGTTAAAGTCACCCGACAAGTTGCTGGAGCGACAAAAAGTCACTTGATGCATTTTTGGACAGAAGAAGTCGCTTGACAAGTTGCTCAAGCGACTTCAAAGTAGCTCAAGCTACTTTGACGATTTCTACACTTTTTCAGAAAATCGCAAATTTAGTTTTTGAACCAAAAACTCCCAAATTCGACCAAATACACCACAAAATCAACCAAAACATGCTATGAACACATGATAGAGGTAAAACATTCTTACCTCGAGCTTTGAATCGAAAGATTTGGCGAAATGAGCAAAGCCTAAGTTCGGGTGAATTTCCAAACTTGAGATCCTTGCTTCCCAAGCTCCAAATCACGATCCGCCTCCGGATATCACTCAAGCATGTTCCTAACTTCCCATATTTCAAAGGAATTTGAAAATAGTGAAAAAAATCTCAAGGAAATTTTAGAGAGAAGTTAGAGAGATAGATGAGCCATGTAGAGAGACAGAGACAGAGGTATGAGCAAATGAGATATTTTCGGGTGTCCTCCCCCTCTAATAAAATCTGATTATAACACCACAATGCTGCTTCCAAATAATATGACATCTCATATTAGACACGAAATAAAATAAAAATCTCCGGGCTCGGGTCCCACAACTAAAATTTCAAAACATATAAAAATAATACAATCTTGTATCTCGCAATATAAATTTAAATAATTTATTTTAAAAAACTCAAAATTTTTCAGATCCTTACATCCTCTCCTCTGTAAAAAGAATTTTGTCCTCAAAATTCAACGAAAGTGTCGTCACTGACACTTCTTAACACTATCAGCACGCAAGACACGAACACACTGTAATTATGTCAATCCAGAACATAGAGCAATCCGTACTTTTACAAAGTTCAACAGATGTCAAACAATCAAGTTCAACAAATCAAAATAAAATCAACCAAACACGCCAATGCAAATTATGCATACGCCATGCTTAATGGGCTTATAACAATCAATGCACAATCAAGTCATCAAAACCACGAGCTCATATCTATGATATGGATAGGCATAAAATATTCCATAATCCAAAAATTCAAGAACATACTATAAGTAAGAACATAACTCATGTCTCAATAGCATCAAATAAGCACATAAACATAGTGGCAAATATGCCCCAACCCATCAATCCGATAACAACGTATAGTAATCAAGGAGTAAACAAATGTGGATATTTCTCCCGAACCTCGTTCTCATGTTCCCAAGCTGATTTCTTATTGCCTTGATTGCCCCATAGTACACGAACTAACGATATCGTCTTTCCTCTCAACACTTGCTCACGAGAATCTAAAATACATACTGGTTGCTCCCCATAGGACACATCAGCCTCAATCTCTAGTTCTGACCACTCCAAAATATGAGAAGGAACCGGTTCATACTTCCTTAACATTGAAACATGAAACACGTTGTGTACACCTGACAACTTTGGTGGTAAAGCCAAATGGTAAGCAACCTCCCCGATTCTCTCAATAATATCAAACGACCCGATGAATCTCGAAGACAGCTTCCCCTTTCGCCCAAAACACGATAAGCCTCGCTATGGCGATACTTTCAAAAACACATGGTCTCCCACCTTAAACGATAATGGACGACAACGTCGATCAGCATAGCTCTTCTGTCGACTTTGAGCGGTAAGTAATCGTTGGCGAATTACCTTCACTTGTTCAGTAGTCTTCTCTTGCGCTGTCAAAAGTTGTTTGCAAATCAACTTCATGCTCTCAGTAGTCTCCCCAATCAAATCTGGCCCAACAAACGTTGCCTCACCCAACTCAATTGAATATACCGATGATCTACATGGCCTACCGTACAAAGTCTCAAACGGTGTCATCTTTATGCTCGACTGATAACTATTATTATACGCAAACTCAACAAGAGGCAAAAGATCCTCCTAACTACCTTGAAAATCCAAAGCACATGCCCAAGGCATATCCTCAAGAATCTGAATCGTACATTCGGATTGCTCATTGGTCTGAGAATGATATGCGGTACTAAATAATAAATTCGTGCCAAGTGCTGCTTGCAAACTCTGCCAAAATTGTGCTGTGAATCTTGGGTCTCGGTCGGACACAATAGAAATGGAAATCCCATGCAATCAAATAATCTCACAAATATACAGTCGACTGAGCTTCTCAACAGAGTCGATAACTTGGATTGGTAAAAAGTGAGCAATCTTGGTCAAACGGTCTACTACCATCCATATCGCATCATGGCCTCTCGGTGATCTCTATAAACCGGTAACAAAGTCCATTGTCCCATTCTCCCATTTTCACTCCGCAACTGGCAATAGTTCCAATTCCCCCGCAGGTCGTTGGTGTTCGGCTTTCACTTGTTGGCATGTCAAGCATCTCGACACAAAGCTCACAACATCTCATTTCATACTGAACCATCAAAATTACCGACTCAAATCATGATACATCTTCGTTCTACTTGGATGAACGAGCAATGGGGAATGGTGAAACTCATAAAATCTCTTCCCAACAAGCGACGAGTACAAACAACCTCCCTTGAAAATGTGGATTCCGATCAGCATGAATCATCCACCCATCTCGTGCATTGCCACTAAGAAACTTCCATCGTAATTCTTCCGTCTCCTTGGCCAGTTGTTGTGCGTCCGCTACTCAAGTGGATAAAGTTGATTGGATTGTCAAATTGCATAACATCACTTCATCACTAGCGTCTTCAAAATGTGTCGCATAACTCCCCAACTCATTCATCACCTTCCATTCACGAATAGTCAGGCTCGCCAATTGTGTTGGTTTTCTACTCAAATCATCCGCTACAACATTCGCCTTGTAGTTCAAAGTTGTAATCCTCAATATGTTCCATCCAGCGGCATTGTCTCAAGTTTAACTCCTTCTGAGAGAACAAATACTTCAAGCTCTTGTGATCAGAAAAGACTTCAAACTTCTCACCATAAAGATAATGCTGTCAAATTCTCAATGCAAATACGACGGTGGCAAGCTCCAAGTCATGCGTAGAGTAATTTCGTTCGTGAATCTTCAATTGCCTTGACCCATAGGCTAAAACCCATCCTACCTGCATCAACACACATCCAAATCCATCATTCGATGTATCACAATACACGGAGTAACCCACTCCTTGCTCGGGCACAATCAACACCGATGCGCTAGTCAAACGCCGCTTTAACTCCTCAAATGCTACCTCACAAGTATCATCCCAAACGAAACACGTGCCCTTACGAGTCAATTGAGTCATAGGCGCTGCCAAACGAGAAAATTCAAGCACAAAACGACGATAATACCTAGCCAAGCCCAAAAAGCTCCGGATCTTAATAACATTCTTCGGTCATTGCCAATCCATAACGGATTCTACCTTTTCCGGATCAACGGATACTTCACCTTGCGAAACAACATGCCCCAAAAACTTGACTTCAAAAAGCCAAAACTCACACTTGCTAGGCTTTGTGTAAAGGCGGTGCTCCCTCAAAAGTCCAAGAACAATGGCAAGGTGGAGTTGGTGTTCTTTCTCCGTAGTCGAATAGATCAAAATATCATCAACGAACACCACCATGAACTGATCAAGGTACATGCGAAAGATACGGTTCATAAGATCCATAAACGTTGTCGGTGCATTGGTCAACCCGAACGGCATAACCACAAATTCATAGTGTCCATAGCGCGTACGGAAAGCGGTATTCGAAATGTTCTCACTCCAAACCCTCAATTGATGATACCCCGATCTCAAATCAATCTTCAAAAAATATTTGGCTCCTAGGAGTTGGTCAAACAAGTCATCAATTCTTGGCATTGGGTACTTGTTCTTTGCTGTCAGACGATTCAACTTTCAGTGATCAATACACAAGCGTAAAGACCCATCCTTCTTCTGTGCAAATAGGGCTGAAGCTCC
The DNA here is from genome assembly GCA_014822125.1 of Arbutus unedo. NCBI lineage: Eukaryota > Viridiplantae > Streptophyta > Magnoliopsida > Ericales > Ericaceae > Arbutus > Arbutus unedo. The sequence goes on along the minus strand of JABCMJ010026835.1, from coordinate 6,651 downwards.
CCATGGTGACGTGTGTGGGTGTATAAAATCCAAATCTTATAACTCCTCCAACTGGATTTTTAACTCCTTCAATTCAGCTAGCGCAAAACGATACGGAGACATAAAAATCGATGCAGCACCCAAAATCAAATCAATCACAAACTCAATCTCTCTCTCTTAGGAGGTAAACCGGGTAACTCTTCTGGGAACACATCCGAGAACCACTAACGGTAACTCACCACACGCATGCCTATTCTCGTCAATAGTCAAACTAGCCAACAACGCATAAATAGAATCTCGCTCCTGAGGTTCATATAGATAAGGCTCTAACGGCTCTTGATGTTCCCTAAAGAACTCAAAACAACCATCATCGGGTGAATAAATATGAACCTGGCGCTTAAAACAATCAATCATAGCATGATGGGTAGATAACCAGTCTATAACCAAGATAACATCAAACCCGGTCATACCTAGCACAATAAAATCACAAATAAAATGACGGTCTAGTATAAGGAGTTTGCAATCTTTACACACAAGGTCAAGTAATGATCTCCCTCCAATAGGTGTCTTAAAATGCAACGATGGGTCTAACAAAATAGTCTCCAACTCCAAAGTATAATCAAATAATGCAGCAATAAATGAATGCGATGCTCTAGAATCAAATAGAACTCTCGTAAAAGAGGTGAACATGAAAAACATACCTCTCACGACTGACGCATCCGGGCTCTGGGAAGTAGAAGGTGCCATAGCAGATATGATATTGTAAACTCTAGCAGGAACACGATGTCCTTTCATATAACTACCTCCTTGCCTTGGAAAGTTCACAGGCATTGAAGAACTAGCCCTTTTCTCAGATTGAGAACCTTGTACCGATGTGGCTTGATGAAAATGGGATGTCTGTTGTCGTTATGGAGCCCCAAATGATTACTGTCTCTGACCTAGCCCTTTTCTCAGTTGCTGCACTGAGCCAACCTCACTGTGTGCTCTTCCCCCTTGAGAATAATTGCTCGAAGCATGATCTTCCTTACCACACGTGTAACAAACCTTAAGAGGCACCGGGCACTGAGAGCGGATATGACTTGATTGATTGCATCGAAAACACACACTTGCGGGCCTAGAAGTATTACTTCGTGAATATGATGAAATAGGCGGCCTAAGATTGGGATGGCTCCCCTGAGACTGAAATTGCTCTGCTGTCATTTGCGCCTTTGACTTCTGAAACTCCCCAAAGAAGATGACTTAGGCACCACACTCGACTGCCTTAGTTCCAAAACGCTGGAACCTCGTTGTGCCTCCTTGGGCAATTCAACACTCCTAGCACACTTAATAATATCAGCAAAGCTCATCTTGTGCTGGCTCACCACGAGCTTCTTAACTGAAGAGTGAAGACCCCTCTCGAAACGCCGACACATATTGTCTTCCAAAGCCACGAGCTCTAGCGCAAAACGGGATAAGGTCTGATAGTATACTCTGACACGGTCATGGTCCCTTGCTGTAACCTCTCAAACTGCTCACGTAATTGCTCACGATATGATAATGGAAAGTATTGGTTCTCAAAGACAACCCCAAAGTCTGCCCAGGTCAACGTCTCCACATCCGGTTCATCGACCCTACCTACTTGTCTAGCAGCCCTCCGTGCATCTTTCTTTCCTTCAAGAATCGATTCTCACCATTTGTTCGCTTTTCCCATCAATTGACATGCTACAATACCGACCCGAAGATCATCTTCCACTATTCTCAACGTAGTGAATAACTTACGTATCTTGGAAAGCCAATGGTTGGCAGCAAGAAAGTGGCCACCCTTTCCACTAAACTGAGGTGGATTGAGACGATGAAACTCCCTCATCGCATCGATTGCCCGATTCCCAGCATTGGGCCTTGTGGCCAGATTCAGCAGATTAGCCTCAACAAGTGCAGCCATAAACTCCCTCGCAAACACATCCGGAACAACTAGCTGTTGACATTCTATTCCACTTCCTCGTTCATCTCCTCTACACGAAGGACCTTTCTCTATGGACTCACAACGTCCTCCAACAGTATCTCACGATAGTGACCTCGGCATCGGAGTCCGCCTAATCTCACACCACGTCTAGGAGGCATAATGCTACAAAGCACAAAGCGCTAACAACATCAAACAACCATATAATACAAGACCAATGCCTTACACAAGTTCCTAACATTGGTCATCAGTTCTATATTACTCAAGAACAATGAGAGGTGCCACGCAAATGAATGTCATGCACATAAGCCCACATGTCCTTCTAAAATGCAGAGTTTTGAACCCATGAGACTCTAAGTCTCCCTACAGTCTCAAAGTATTCTAATTTATGCTTTGATACCAAGTTGTCACGCCCACGTTTTCAAACATAAAACATAACCCTATTTACTATTTAAAAACCTCACAATTACTTGGATATAGCCCAAATCATAATTTGCTTAATCCACAATTGATAACGTGTTTCAAAATATTACAATTCATGAGGAGCACTCCCGACCCACCCGGCCAAAATAACAAGTTCGAATCAACATAGTACGATTTACTTTCAAATACAAAAGAAAGAATAAAAGAGGAGTTAGTTTACATTTTTCAAAAATAAGCTATAAAGATGCTATATAACTCCTAGGAGGAAAGCCTTCTAAAAACATGCACCACCATACATCCACACAATCCATATCAAGGCTCCGGAACTGTACCTAAAAAATAAAGGGATGAGCCGCAATGACCAATAGGGATGCATACGCCAATATTATATGAATATGGGATGATATGACATGATTCATGAATAATTCATTATAACACGTGTAGATAATAAGAGCATATATCATTATTCACCATGTTGTAATGTCTACCATGAAATCACATCCTACGCGCCTCATATCACACAATACACATATCGTATTCCGATTTCAAATCTATCATTCCAACAAGCACTTCACCGAATGGTGGCTAGACAATGTCAAGATTAACTGGCACATTTCCTAATAGAAGCTAGACATATCATTACTAGCACATTTCCTGTTGGAGGCTAGCCATCGCACATGTCGATGTGGTATACAAACTTTAATTCAACCATCCAATTCATAATGTTCACAACATAAGATTAATTCCTTAAATACGCATAATTCGTTAAATAGATGCTGAAGTGATAGAATTATTATCTATTTATAAATGTGGCTCATACCCAAACTCAACTAGTCCATAATCTCAAAATAAGATGAAAATCATCAATTAAAGTCTCCCAACAAGTCGCTGGAGCGACCAAAAGTCACTTGATGCATTTTTGGACAGAAGAAATCGCTCGACAGTCTCTTGACAAGTCACTCAAGTGACCCCAAAGTTGCGCAAGCTACTTTGATGATTTCTGCACTTTTTTTAGAAAATCGCAAATTTAGTTTTTGGACCGAAAACTCCCAAATTTGACCACATACACTACAAAATCAACCAAAACATGCTATAAACACATAATAGAGGTGAAACATCCATACCTCGAGTTTCGAATCGAAAGATTTGACAAAATGAGCAAAGCCTAGGTTCAGGTGGATCTCCAAACTTCAAATCCTTGTTTCTTGAACTCCAAATCACGATCCGCCTTCGGATATCACTCGAGCATGTTTCGAGCTACTCATATCTCAAAAGAATTTGAAAATGATGAAAGAAATCTCAAGAAAATTTTAGTGACAAGTTAGAGAGATGGATGAGCCATGTAGAGAGACAGAGAGGAATGAGCAAATGAGATTTTTGGGTGTCCTCCCCCTCCAATAAAATCTGATTATAACACCACAATGGTACTTCCAAACAATATGACATCTCATATAAAACACGCGAAATAAAATAAAAATCTTCAAGCTCGGGTCCTGCAAATAAAATTTCGAAATACATAAAAATAATACAATCGTGTATCCCACAATATAAATTTAAATAATTAATTTTAAAAAATTCAAAATTTTCTGGTTCCTTACAAACACTATCGATCACGTAGTCATGTAACTTCTTACATACTAACTTGCCTTTTCTTAAGTACAGTAAGGCTGGTTTAACATTCTGGGTCACTAATATAAAGTAACTTCTATTTACACTTTTTTGCGAACATATCTCATTGATTGATATGGAGGGGCCAACTCTATTATATCAAAAGCATATTGCAAGTGAATTGTCCACTGGAGTCAATTCTCTGCAGTTCGAAACATGCAGCTTTCGTGGTTTTGAAAAGAACATTTTAGTGATGGCAACGAAGGATTAAACAATCAAAGCAAGAACACATAATCAAAGCAGTCTTAAGAGCCCAAACAAGAACCATCAACAAACTAAACAATTAGCTGCTAAGGCAGCAGCAACATGAAGAAGAAAATTGGATATCAACGCGGAGTAAATTAATTTGAAGTAAGTAAACTTAGTATACTAACCAACAAACTGTGGTCCCCGAACATGCAAAGTATTGGTTGAATCCGCCCCCTTGTTGTCTTAAGGAATCCATGATCATAGATGTGACTTCTTCTTATTGTTTTTTACCCTCCAAAAGTTCTACTATAGAATTTGTGTGTGTTTGCAACTCCTCCTTTTGTGCCAATATTTTCTCCTTGTGTGCCAATATTTCTGCCTTGTGTGCTGATATTTCTGCCTTGTGTGCTGATATTTCTTGGTTTTGTGCCGATATTTGCTCTTTTTGCACCAAAATTTTCTCATTTTGCTCTTGTACCTTTGCCTCCAAACGTGACACATATTCGTCGTTATTTACAACTACAACAACGATCTTAAGAGAAGACTTCAACCTCATACCTAGTCCTTTTACATAGCCTGCCCTTGGCTAGAGTATAGTCCTAGACGGCTCCTCTTGTGTCATCGAGGTCGCATCAAGCTGGGAAGATTGTTTGGCTTCTATCTATTCCATCTTATCCTGACATTTAAAAATAATGGAACAATATACAAAGGTAAGTTGTTAGCTATAAAAATTTAGCTAACATGACAAATAAGTAGATATACGTACGAAATTCTTCTTGCTTTCCTTGCAGATCCACTGTTGTGTCTTTGCATTATAGTGTGTGGATTTGTAAACGTCCTTCAGCACGGGCTTAAGACCACTATCTTGTTTCATCTTGTCTCATCTTGTCAATTGAATTTGAAAACAATCAATTCATTAAGCATGTCCACAATTTTATTAAAACTAAGAGGTAAAATAAAATATACCTTATGTACCCTTACGGGGATGGATCTCGATCCACATCTATATTTTGACTTATTTTTGCTCTTGTTTTGAATATTTATCTCTGATCTCTTCTATAAGGAGAAGACTGAAACGAGTGTCATAGTTAGAACAGACAGTGCGCAGAACATATATTATCTGTGAAACAAAACATAATGTTTTGTGTGATAAATTTATTAAAATTGATCCCACTTGTCATTATGCACATCCATTCTTGGATCTTTGGATTATGTTAGGTGAATATTTTAAGAATGGACAAATAAATATTTGGCAAAAAATATGTCTTTTCGCAATAACAACAAGTTACCATTAGATTTATTCAACCCCTGTTTGATTTGCGTTGTTTGATTTGCGTTGCTTATTGTTTATTGTCTTATTTATCTTGTTTATTCTTTTGGATCGAAACACCATTGTGAGTATAAGTAAATTCCATATAAGATATTTAAATAAAATAATAATAAAACTTGCAAAACAAAAAGGGATTTGCTATCCCAAAAATTGACTTTTACCCACTAGTCATGTTTCTTTGACCCACCTTCTTTCATGGCACATTATGACATGTTGTGCATCAAAATAATATCATTTTGACACAAAAAAAAATCCAAATAGCCGAACAGTGTTCAGACAATGTTTTATATATTAAAATAATATTATTTTAATACATAACACGTCCTGCTATGCACAATATAGAACAAAATTTCCAATCCCTCTCAATGCAAACCCGTAATCATCAGCGTCAGGCTTAGCACATTTGTTTTTTAGTGCTTTAATTTTTTATTTTCCTTTTACCGGGGCATATAATTTAGGGTAATTTAAGTTAGGCTCCTATTTACTCCTGCGGTTTAGGTTTTCATCTCATCCACTTTTTGAACTTATGTTTTAATCCTATTTTTGTATGGTTCGACAAATTTGTCATTACTTTTGAGGGTTACTTTACCCTCTTATGCTTTGGTTAGTTAATTCTTGATTTATTAAGTTTAAATTTGTAACACTAATTTAGGCTTAAAGGTGTTGTTCCTTACCTGCAAATTTACCATGATATCTACAAATTGTAATATTTTAGCCCGCAAATTTACTGTGAAATTTATCAATTTATCAAATGTCATGTGTTGCCTTCAAATTTACCATGATATATACAAATTTACTATGGACGGCAGGTGTCCTTCCTTACCTACAAATTTACCATGACCTTCAAATTTACCATGATATCTGAAAATATACTATGACTTGTAGTTGTTGTTCCTTTTTAGCAAATTTACCATAATATCTGAAAATGTACCATGACCTTCAAATATACCAAACATGTATTCCAACGATTCGTACCTTACCCTAGGCTGTAGTCCAACGAAAGCAATTCAACTTTCGTCGTCCTTCTTTGGTAGTAGTCAAATCAAATTCGTACTTCATATTTCGATACCGGCAGTTAATGTTTTGCAGATGTGGTGCGGTGTTTGTATGTGATTCTGATGAG
>JABCMJ010026826.1:0-12455 GCA_014822125.1 Arbutus unedo | reverse complement strand
TTCGATTCTTCAAGAGCAAACACAGTGAGTAGGAAATGCATGTATGTCGAGAAACAAAGACCGGCGAACTAGGAATGGTGTGAGATGAAGAGATCATCCATGAGAGATGTTGATTGAGAGAATACGGTAAGAGTTACAGAGAGCAAAGAGCAAAAGAGCAGAGAGCGTAAGTTGTAAAAAATTAGGATTCCCAATCTGTATACTTTCTTTAAGGGCAAATAGTTATTTCACTAAGATTTCTTGATGCTGTGTATTATATTAAATGAATGGGGATATAATGGTAAATTGAATGTTTGACTTAGTCAAAAGTTCTTGCAAGGGTGTGCAATGTGTTTTAAGCAAATACAGGGGTGTTCAATGTGATTCCATTAGAATTGAGGGGTGTTTGTGAAATTTACTCATCATATATTCGGTGAAAATTTGATAAACCTACCAATACCAATTAGCGGGAAGATCCAGAGGATACGCCACATCCCTTCACATGTCCCCACGTAAAAATATGGTTAAATGTGATTGACATGCCACATGATGAATACCATACGTTTCTCCTGCCTGTCCGATACAAATACCACAATTACAAAGGTAATTTTAGTTATATTGTGAAATAGGAAATAACAATGCGTTAGTGGATTTTGACACAGTGAGAAACTTCAATCCTAAGGTCATTGCGGTTTATCCTGAAAAAATTGAACAACTATATTCTATAAAAAACAACCGTAAGATATATTTTAGGAACGAATAAATGCAACTACAACACAACATTAGAACCTATACAACACAAAAGCAGGTCTCTAGTTATCAAAAAAACTACTCGGTTATATATATATATACAGAAGTTATAACCCCCTCTTCCCATAAAAGAGAGGAATTCATCATCTGGGGGTAATGGTGGGAACGACTCCGCTAACAAGGTCACTGCCGGAGACGTCTCCCGATACGTAAGGATTGTTCTTATTCTTCATCTCAGATGATAAAGATGGAGAAGGGGATGCCTTGCTTGGGTCAGAGCTTAAGGATTCTGTTGTTCTGGTGTCTGACTCTGGCATCATACTCCATATGATTTCGAGTTCTCGAACCACCTCTGCCATTGAAGGCCTGGCATCTGTCTCTTCTTGGCAACACTTCAGGCCCAAGTTTACAAACCTCTCCGCGCATTCTGAAGGGTAAGCTCCCATATGCTCGTCAACGACTGAGAAGATCGTTCCAGATCGATATGCTATGTTCACCTGATCAAGTTGGAACATAAATGAAAAGGTGGTCATTTTGTGTACATAAAATTGGAAAGGCAGTAAAACTACAAGAGGACACAAGATGATGCAACACTAACTGCATGCTTATGCAACAGGACCAACCCGTCCCCCACAAGATAGAGAGAGAGAGAGGGAGATTCTACGGGAGGTACTAGTCCCATCATGGTAGTACTTACTATTATTTCTCGTCTAGAATTTTCTAGATAAAAGATGGAGCGGACGAGTGATTTCAACAGGGACGTGTACGCGGATATATGTTCCACTAAATAAAATTACTATATAAATCCAACTACACTGCTTTTAGACAAACTATGATAAAAGAAATGTGAAGTACTACCTCCCGAACGATGTTTTTCCCATGCGAGATTGGGTGCTTTCCGGTCAAGAGCTCTAGAAATACAACACCGAGGCTGTAAACATCACTTTTGTCTGTCAACTTATGAGTAAGGAAGTACTCTGGATCAAGGTATCCCTGCACAGAAAATGCAGTTCTGAGTTTCAACCAAATTCCTAAAATGAAAAAGATTCCATGCAGCCTTACCAATAATCAAGATCCACACCTCAATAAAATTAACCATTTTATTGATTCAATGATATCTTCAAGGTTTTGCACAAAAGGCAGTTCATTCTCAAAAACTGATCTCAATGGCATTAAATCAATCAAACTGTTCTCAAAACTTCACGTCTACGGGACAAAAAATTCGCATGCACCGCGTCATATGCAAAAGATGTTTTTGTTTTCTTGTAAAGGTGATAATGTACTTTAGTTTACCATGACAGTCGTTGCACAATAACCATGATGACTCGTACGTGTGCTGGCTACAGAAATACAAGTTCGCTAAACTTTCCTGCCTCAAACTGTTATATGGTGAGATTCAAGTTAATATGAAGAGATTCATCAAAATACTGGAGCTTACCGGAGTCCCCTTAACGACTGTGGATACATGACCAGGTGTAATTCCTTCAATATCAGGAACTGGGGCAAGTTTGGAGAGTCCAAAATCAGCAACTTTTGCATTAAACTTAGAATCCAACAGTATGTTGCTAGCCTTGATATCTCGATGGAATATTGGAGGATCGGCTTCCGTATGTAGATAGAGGATTCCCTTGGCTGAACCTAATGCAAATCTCATTCTGCTAGCAAAACCCAGAGGCTCTTTAGACTTACCTGTGGTGTCAAAAATATAAAAGAAGTATCAAATCATCAAGTACATAAGATGTCTATCTAACTGTAATTATTCAGTCTTGGTTAGTCGTTCTATCTAACTGTAATTATTCAGTCTTGGTTAGTCATTAACAAACACAGAGGGAGAGAGTGAGTGGACGAATGCCATGAAAACAAATGGAGAAAACATAGAACAAGTCTAGAGAACATACCAGATAAGTTATCCCTCAAGGTGCCATTGGACATGAACTCGTAAACCAACATCTACAGGTCAAAAAGAGTATGCATGTGAGAAGAAACCAAACAGCTTCCTTAGCAATCGGAGAAATAGAGTCAAAGTACGAAAAAACAGAGCAATTATAGAACACTACTACTTTCCAGGGGATGAGGAAAAGGGACCGATTATTAAGAAAGAAATACAAAGATCACTGCTCACTCAAGTTCAGTTCAAAAGTAAGGGGCATAGTAATGGAAGTGGCAACTTCTGCATTATGCACAATTCACGGAGGGCTTTATATTATTCTCTTCATACTCAGAAATTTCTTTTCTTTCTTTGTCTTGCTCTTTCTTTTACTCTCTTCTTCTTTCACTCCTTATATAGCCATCTTACTTGTTACCTATTACATTGATTGTTAGCTTGAAAACCAATTGAACCCAATAATACCCCTACTCCATTGAGTTCAGCCTTATTCCTTCCCCACCATTACATACAATCTGTGATGTGGCTTCCCATCTTCCTTTTTTCATCCCCGGTAATGCTTTAAAATCCACGGAAGTGGCTTTGACATAAAGTTGTAATTGAGAATATGCAAATTTAAACATCCAATTAAGAAAGGTACCTGTTCACCTTTCTCGTCACAATATCCAAGCAAAGAGACCAAATTCCGGTGATGTAACCTTGACAATAGTTCTATTTCAGTGAGAAACTCATTTTCTCCTTGCAATGATCCTTCTTGTGCACGTTTTATGGCCACAACAGTGCCGTCAGCAAGAGTACCTTTGTAGACCTTCCCATACCCTCCTTGTCCAACTTGAGCGGAGGCATCAAAATTGTTAGTTGCCATCGCCAACTCTTCATAAGTAAAGTCTTTCACACCATCAATTTTGACATTGATCTTGGATACTGCGAAATAGAAAATGAGGGGCCAATGTAACGTAAGATTATAACAACTAATTTTATGGTACTGTACATGCAGTTACTACGTAAATCTCCGCACTTTAATTTGCCCAAGGGACTACGATGTGCATATACCTAAGCAGACCAATATTAAAGAACTGCAAATGCTCCGCTTTACCCCGGTCCACAAGGACTCTGACAAATAATTTCTGAAACCCCAATACTAAATGGTTGAACATGCAACATAAGATATCCAGAAACGCAATCAAATCTACGGAGATAAACAAGTGTTGCATACAGTTTTCCCATCCGTAAAACCTTTTCTTCCCACAAATTTCAAATAGAAAACCAAGTTAAAACAGCTCTGGCTAATCCAGGGAGCTAACAAACAATAACATCACGTTTTAGTATCCAGAACAGTTGCCACTGGAAAACTGCAGCTTTGTATTCATTTAAACGAGAGGTTGTGACGAAGTTTATATATTCATCCCAGTTCTTTGAAAAGATTCAAACAGCCACCTCTTTGTAAAGCCTCTAAGAAATGTTTTGATAGACACAACTATTACATATAATGGTCGTAGAAATAATAAGTAGAACAATCACAGTTGCCAACGGATTGAATGTGGCCAAACCAAGTTGGGTGAAGAAAATGAAGCAGCATGATAAATAAATTATATTTCAGATACTGGTAGCTATAAGGTACTCACAGAGACGTCTTTTTGACTCTCTTCGTTGCTTCCTTTTATGCAATCTCAACACAATAAGAGATACAAGTGCAGATAATATGACTGCACCAGCAACTGCTCCAAGTACAATGCCAGCTACTGCCCCCTTGCTAATACCAGATTTTGAAGAGAACGTGATCACTGGAACAGAAATAAAAATCATGAGCCCAACCCAATTAAAGCAGTGCAAAATCCATTCATCCTAGATACATACACAGGTAGGAAGGATTGACTACATGATTTGTTGTTTAAAAAGACAAAAATCAACATTTTATGGTTGCCTTTTCGATCAATGTCACCCCAAAACTCTGATGCCTTGGGTAGATTTACTTTCAGTATGGGGATTAAGAAAGATGTGGCATCGTAAGCCACGGTTCAATTGGGGTCAGGTACATCAATTATTTTTCACCATTTTGCTAAGTAGAGGGCCGTACGTTCACTTAGATTCAATAAATTCATGTACTTTCTTCCTCCAGCATCCCATCCAACATAACATATGCAAAAATATTAGTGTAACGAGGAATCAAGGTCCTTGTTGATAGATCACAACGTGCGCAGGAATAGGGACTGCAGCATATTTAGGAAGGTAATAGGAAAGCTCCAAACTTATACCACCAAAGAAGTGATGGGTTGCAATAGGAGCATAAGCCGCTTGTTTATGAAATACATCTTTGTCAGTATGCAAATCATTCTTATCCCGCACCAGGGGTAAACATCACTAACAGAGACGTGCAAAAGACACAGAGACACCTTACATGATTCGTTTATTTTATTTGTTTAGCGAAATTTGGAACTGGAACATGTCAGAAAGGTTTATGATACAAACCATCTTGATAAGGGCCCCACAAAGTGAAGTCGAGAAGTTCATAAGGTCCAAAAATGTCACTATCCGTAATATGCCATCCTGTGAACATGCTCCGGATTCGCAGAACCTCAGTCTTATTGAATACATAAGAGGTGTTGTCAATGTATTCAGGGAAAATCTTCAAATCCATCTTCAGTCGAGGGCCTTCCTCCCATATAAAAGACTCAATGTAAAGCTGGAAAACCTTCAAGTTGAGACCATTTGTTAAGTAAACCTCAAATGGATATTCGTACGCCAGAAAATCTGTGAATCCGGGACTTTTTAACCGATATTCAACAAGCAAAGGTGCAGCACAGAAGCATGGTACAGGAGATGCTGGGGAATATTCAAAGGGGCATGATTGCACAGGACAAATAACGCTGGAGTTTGTTGAACTCTGGATACGACTAATAAATTGAGTCTGAGTTCCATTTCCACAGAACTGGACCAGGTTTGTATTCGAGCAAAATGGATTTCCTTGAAGCCTGTAAATTATTTAAACAAGTAACAAACCAGGGACTTGAGAACTCCTTGAACCAGCCTCAGTTATAGTATTATCAACTAGAATGTAAGAAGTAAATGTTAATTTTTAATGAGCAAATAAGTGGATATAGAGATAGATTCACAGCAGATGAAGATGGCAACAAACCTAACAGTGACATTTGGAGGGAGGTTGGAACTGCCAGAAATGTTTACAAAGCTATTGTTCTGCAAGTCCCTGTAGATGAAAGAGCATTAGGCATTACAAATTGAAGCAATATCAACCAACTTCACACCGAACACCATTACAATCGTAAGAAAGAAAGTTAAAACTTGCAACAAATCTTCAATTTCAATGATAGTGAAACAAGCATTGATAAGCACAAATCATGTAGCACTATCAACCAACACCTATTGCAGTCCACAAAAAAAGTTGCAGGAGGACCTCACATGATAGAGCTGAGCCTGAGCTTGCTACGAGTCATCAACTTTGCTACTAGCAAACCAAGTAAGAGATGATTCAGAGTGCATATGCACAAAACACCACACACACACACACAAACACTGCTCTGCAAATCTCTGCAGGATCTAAGGGCATACAGCCTAGAAAGAATTAGTATCAACCCAAGTCTGTAACCCTTCAAAGTAAAGAAAGAAAGTTGCAAGTTCGGTCTCAATAAAACATGTTCAAACTTGCAATGAATCTTCTACTTCTTGTTAGCAAAACAAGTATGAGATAGTTGGGAGTCGATATTCACACATGAAGAGACGCATTAAAACACACACACACACACACAAAGAGGGAAGGAAATAGAGTGACTTTGTAAATGATTATGTTCTTTATTTGACTTACACTAGAAGACTCTCATTTCCATTGGAAGTCCTATTTTGCCAGATAGCTGATGGAACAGAACCATTAAGCAAATTGTTCGCCAGTGACCTGCAATAGAATGGTATACATAATAAACACAGGCGTTCCATTGTGTAAGTAAAAGTTAAGCCATTTGTCGCAAACCACTCCATTCAAATAGAAAAGAGGAGAAAGGGAGGGTAAAAGAATACTCACAGTTTCTGAAGTCGAGGAAGACTGGAAAAGTTTGTAGGTATAGGTCCGGTAAGATTGTTATTTGATAAATCACTGCACAATTGTTGTGGATGATTGGTTCAGAAGTCATACTTGGTAGTACAATAGAATAAAGATTGCTAGAATTTCCAAGACTCAAGTATACTTCTCTGACCATATACCATCTGGGAAACTGAAATATGATTACATTAGGACCAAAATGTTAGAGATGGGGGGTATTCTTACATAGTTGTGATATTCTCGAAAAGCTTTTCTTGTGGAATGGACCCATTAAGCTGGTTTGAACTAAGATCGCTGAAATGTGGATTTCACCATTATTGTCAATAAGATCATCAAAAAGAAATGATTCCATGGATATGATTATAATGTCGAGGGAAGCAATCAATAAGTGATTAGCTCCATAATATGTAATGAATACTAATGAGCTTACATGTAAGCGAGTTCCGGCATCCTGCTCAGGTCAGGGATTGGTCCTTGCAACCCACAGTTCCTAAGACTCCTGATACAACCAAGAACATAAATTCATACTCAATTAAAAAAACCATATGCAACAGGTTCACATGCAGGTTCTTAGATCTTAAAACAGCACATACTTTTCAAGAAGAAAGCCATGCACACATGCATTTTTATCTGCGTGTGCATTTTTATCTGCATACAAGATAAATTTAGAACCATCTGCACTTACAACTTCAACAAATGAGACATGTTGCTATAAGAAGCTGGTATTGTTTCCCCCTCAAAGTGGTTGTTGTCCAGTTGACTGCCAAAAAAAAAGAAGGAAACTTATGAGACTTTACAAAAGATACTTATTTGCTTCTTCAATGTGGGAAAAATGATTTCAGGTAATGAAGACTGAAGAGCAAAGCAAAAACAACATAGCAGTGCTATAATATACAGAGAGAGTTGGAATATTGTTATTACACCCTTACAAATGTCCAAGAACATATATTCTTCTCTCACCGGTGGATCGTGCAATAACTCAATACATAGCACATTCAACTTCAAATGCACTCTGCATTATATTCAAACTGGCACTATCCTCACATCGCGATATCCTTTAACGCCCTTCTTATCCCTATCATGGGCTGGATCACCTTCTTTTCATTTCAAAATAGCAACACCTTCTAATTGTTACCTAGCTTGATATACATTGGTGCCTTGACATGGTATCAAAGCTCAGGTTGGGGAAATTTTGCATTTCCTTCCCATCAGCATCAATTGGTGACTACCTCCATTTAGCTGAACAGTTAGAAGCCGATGTCAATCAGGTCTAAGTGAACATAATCCTTGTTGACGCAAGTACGGGATTTGTTTTCAGTCCAACTTTTCGGAGGTATACATAACTTTGAGAAAACTTGATGATTAAAAGCATTATACCAACTTATAACACTGTTTCCAGTATTTCTCCACCTTCCAACTTCAGATGCTCAATTGTCTTTTGTCTCCATCAGTTTAAAGACACTATCTTTGCCTCCACCTAAAAAAATGTTCAATTGCAGTATCACAAGGTTATTAAACCTCTTTGTTCCCTGAAATTTCAGTTTTCCATATTCTGTATTGAACCATAATACACACCTATCTTTCCAATACCAATAAGATCTTGTTTCCGACCGAAAGATGAACTACATACTACTCCAGTCTGTACCTCAGACACAAAAGTCCAGCTACAGTGAAATTTTCCATTCGTCATACTGGTTTATTCCTTGCCCCAGACCTCTATTCCTGTTTGTTCCAGACAAAATATTACAAATTGCATTAACCTCATCCACAACATTCCATGTTTGAAAAACATTTTCTCCACAAGATACAAGTCCAAGCAGTTGCCTAAATACTTATTAATGTCAATTAGGTCCCTTTTTCCTTCTCTCTGCCCTTTGTTTCCTTCAGGCTGATCAAACCCCTCAAAGACAGCAGCAACAGAAAAAAAAATTGTATACAGGAAAAGATGTCGTCAGCGGTTCTCAGATAATAAGCAAAAAAGGCAAGGCCTTGTTTGGTTGTGCCACAAATGCATTCTACAACAGATTCACTAAAAATTAGATGATACAAATTTTTGCTATTGAAATGAAAAAATTCAGAAACCTACAAATGCGTTTTCTTTGTAAGAATTTAACTTAGTTTCTCTCTTAAAACGTAGAATTACCTATCAGAAACTGAGGGAGAAAAATTTGACGTGTTCAATGCATACACAAATTCTGAATAAAATCCTGTACATGCAATCTAATAAGATGAAATCTGTACACTGATAGCTCTCAAAGCAGGAAAACTTACAGTATCAGTAGACTAGGCAGATTGGCAAGCTCTGGTGGAAGATACCCTGATAAGTTATTATTGTCAAGTAGCCTGCAGATTTTTGCATCAACAAGCCAAGCCAAATGCCCAACACGCATTAAAGTAAAGACCAAGAAATACCAAATAGAAGTAAAAATCAACAAATGACCAACTTACAAGTGAACAAGACTTGGCAGCCTAGAAAGTTCAGGTGGGATTTGCCCACTAATTGAATTATTGTTCATGTGGCTGCTCAGAAAACAAAGTAATACTAGTAACATCAGCCAAAATGATTGCAATTACAACACAACATTGACAATAATTACGATAATAACCATACGGAACAAAGACAAAGAGAAGCTAGAAATTGCAACAGCTAATGGCATCAGAATGAAACTCTTACAAATGCTTTGTTTTGTTCAACAGTGCAAATGATTTAGGTAGTGATCCAGATATATGGTTCTGGTCAATTTGAATTCTGTCTAAATTAGGAAGATAACCGATCTCTTCAGGCAAGGGACCAGTGAGTTGATTTCCATTCAAGAGCCTGGAAAACATTAGATCACATAGAGAATGAGGAGCATCAAAAAATAAAATGTGGAAGTGCAGTGTTCAAATACATGCAACAAACGTATAATAATTAATAAAATATAATCCCTTCAACAAGTCAGGGAGAACAATCAAAGAGTTCATACTCTGAGATGAAGAAATCAGAAATTATCAGCAAGTGCTGTTCTTAATGATACTTCAACTTACAAGAGTTGCAAAGACGTAATATTGCCAATCTCATTTGGTATATTCCCAGATATCTGATTCCACATAACATCCCTTTCAGAACAAAACAAAACAAAACAAAAATTATCAGTTGACATAATAAAGACTAAAATCCACCTGTATATGGAAAAACTTAGTCCCTGAGGAGGAGTGATAGAGCCCATGAGGCACCAAGTTAGGGCTAAAGTGTTGAGTGGCTCACAATATTTCCATGTAAGACAAGCGGCCAAGCTCTGGAGATAAAATTCCTGAAAGATTCATATTTAGTAGCTGCCTGCAAAAGAAGCATAAATACCACTCATGAGTTATCACAAAACAAGAGGGTATTGTCTATTCTGTTACTTCAGACTCTTGGGTCATGGTATTGTCTATTCTGTTACTTCAGACATATATAACTGTATTCGTTAAATTAGTACAAGTAGTCATTACATCATCAATTCTGTTACAGGCACATAATATATGAGCAACGCAGTTTCTGCTAAAGAAGCACATATTTTCTCCTTCACCACTGAGCAAAAAAATGTAATGAAATGCAGAATGACGATGTACCGATCTCAACCTTGGCGTCATGGTATACGTGATTGAATGTGTCTCCACTATAAAATGAAGGGTGGACATTGTTACCCCTCAACTCCTTTAGGTGTGTAATATATACTGTTAATCCCACAATGGGAATATGTATGGACATCTTGGGTATATAAGTAGGACCAACAAGCAAAATGGCATTCCTTGGCTAGCCCTTTCATGTGAGTTGTGATTGTCAAACCTTTTGAAGTATGTGCCCAAATTAGCCAAGATTTTGCTACCACCTTAACGTTCCAGTAGGCATGCCTGACAGAATTCATGTTCATGATGCTCTGGTAAAGGAACAAGAACTAGAATAAGAGTGAAATCATACAATTCTCTGACATGTAGATAGCCATCTATTGATGTTCTATTGAAGCACAAAACCCCTGTCCAATTCGACGTGCATGGATCTCCACGATTCCAATTACTGAGGTTACGATTTGGATCAACCAGACTTTGCTTAATGGCTTGCAATGCTGTAACTGCAATTATAAGAAACTGGTCATCACACTTTTGTTCACATGATTCATCAGAGCATCTTCATCTCCCAAAAAGAACTACTTAGTAATGTTTTTTGTTTTTACACATTTCACTAAGTCTTGAATTTGTTCTCTCTTCCTGGACAGGGATGTCAGTATCAGATTAGAGAAAGTTAATACCAGGGTATTTTGACACATAATTCGCAGTCCTACAGCCGCTTAAGCAACGAAAATCATCCAAAAACAAGTCGCACCAATAGTATAATCAGTTGAGGCCATTGATTCAACTTTTCACAAGGGTAGAAAACAATGTAAATCATAAGGAATACAAAATAGTAGCTTCCAATAACTAGCAAGCAGGCACAAATCGTCAGTAAGAGTTAGAGCAACGCCTATTCATTACTGCCTCCAAAATTAGGAGGCTTTTGAGCACCCCCGCAGTTTGTGCCATAAGTGCACTTTGTTTCCTTATGATCCCGTACTGAATCTTTTGTTTACACTCTCCACATGGATATGTGGAGTCCAGGGTCACAGGTGTGCGGATTGTTAGAGAGCGTCTCACATTTATCACTTCCAAAACTAATATATCAGAACAAGCACCTCTCAACTCATTCAAATGGTTGAGTTGTAAGGTTACATACATAAGAACAAACAAATCCACGATATGAATCAACAGCCAATTCAAGTGTTACCTTCTTCTGGGTGCGTAATCTGGCAATCTGCTCCACCGAGTAACCAAAACCAACACAGCCACACACAAAACACGCCTCCAAACCCCGAAACTCTTGACCAGAACATCTCAGCAACATAGAATAGGCCAGAAAACTCTCACAATTTTATAATCCAACCCACTTAATATCCGACTTACCTATATCCTGCAACTGAGAGAAGCAAGAGAAACAACCAAACACATATTCAATAACTCAACTTTAAGTAGAGTAAATGGTTCTCAGGCCATCTTCGTATATTATCGGTATGTACAGTATACTTGAACGTAAAAAGAATAATAACTGGAATTCTATGATATTTCAAGGAAAGGAAATTCTTACCCAGAAAAGGGAAATAGAGAAAATCCCCCAAGAAATTCGTGGATAATGTTATGTATATGTGTACCCAAATGGTAAGTATATGCAACTTGAGGTGCCGGATGAAGGTGGGTCTGGTTCTGCTGCTTTTTGCTTTGAGAGAGAGAGAGAGAGAGAGAGAGAGGTTATGAAGATGATGATGAGAGCATCCATCTCTTTCATCAGCTTGCTTAAAATACTGAATTGAATTGGTTTACGAAATGGGGCTCGGGGTTTATTGACTTTTGTTGGAAGTGGTTGGGCGGCTTTAATGGGGACAACCACAATGTGGAACTGTACGAGAGAGAGATTTGGGTATCTGCAAAAAAAACATAACCCAGGAAACGGCCGTTGCGAAGGGATGGAAACAACGGAAATTGGTAAGGAAAAGTCTGTGTACAATGTGTACGAAATTATTAAATGTATATAGATTTAATGATTTTAGACACATTTGTATTTAAATGTGTCTAAAAAATTTATATTCTTAGCATTGCATACTCGATTGGTAATTTCCCACCCATTGTATTTCACTACTTTCTACTCTTTCTGTGTGTATTCACATATTTTGTGTGGACAACTTAGGATTTTTAGTTGAACATAGGGAGAAAATTTACGAATAAACTCTCTTGTATAAT
>JABCMJ010026825.1:0-12030 GCA_014822125.1 Arbutus unedo | reverse complement strand
TTCTTTAATTTAGTCTCAAGAAATCGGGGCGTTACACGATAAGTTAAGAAGTACTGTATAATGAGTTGCCTATTCTTTAGCTTCATCCGATACATTTTGTCAGCACTATAATGGGATGGATGGTACAGGGTAATGAAATCTCAAGAAAATTTACACAAAATATTGGCCAATACGGGCAATAACAATTTCTCGGCGCCCCTGGATCGCAACCGGAGGGGACCATGGCAAGTAAGTAAAATAAGTTGAAGCATTTATTTCAAACTTATGCAGTACATGGTTGTATCTTGATGCGATAAACCTGGACTTTTATTTATAGACCCTACGACTTAATCTTTTGAATTCTTCAAGGACTCATATTCCTTTTTAGAATTGAAATTAGATTGTCTTATTATTCAGGTTAGATTGACCCTGAACTCCTCATCTGTATCAAATTAGAACTATATCCAACAAAATAAAAAAATTATAATTCTAAAAGATATTTAAGTATTTAAAAATTTGAACTCCTCATCTGTGGTACTTAAAAATTTGACGGCGAATATTTAAATATTTAAGTGTTCCGTGGTGCTTGAATTTTTTTTTGTTTGAATATAAGGGCAAAAATATAAGTGTTCTTGCACAAAAATTTTTTATTTTGTTTTGCACATTTTTGAATACCTCAAGATTTGTTGCTCTGTAATTTTAAGTTGATAAAACTAAAGAATGTGGCTTTGTGTAGTCGGTAGAAATTTTGAAGATAATAATGGTGATGGTCTTGGTATTTATGTTGATTTTTAAGAATCTAACCAATGTTATATTTAATTTTTAATCATACATTTTTTAAAAAAATGCAATAGAAAAGAGTAAAATAGAATAGAATGGTATTTTTGTAATTCGGAGAGGGGAGAGGAGTGTTATTTTTGTAATTTATAGGAAAAGAAAAGGGAGAGAGAAGGGGAGTTGTATTTTTGAAATTTCAGAAGAATAATTTGGTATTTGTTCGATGTGAGTTTTGTTTTTGAGAAAGGGTGAAAAGCACTTTCCCTAGTGAAAGTAAGAAACTTGAATATGATTTCAAACAAAGTATGACAAGCAAAAAATTTGATTTGATTCTGCCCGACCAAGCAATTGAAGGGTCTTTTATTATCGTGCAACACCTCTGTAAAATGGCACGATTGACTTTCATAATTTCATATACTCAGGTAATGAACTTTTAGGCTCTAAATTGAAATTAAAAAATATTAAACCTGAACCAATTTGAGCAAAATTAGTTATTTTCTTAGACTGTAATTTTTTTTACTCTCCAAATTTCATATTTCATACTAGTATGGGTTGGTGATCTATATTTCATGGCTCAAGAGTGATTTAAACCTTATGATAAATAGTTTAATATAATTTTAACTTGTGCATTTATCTAATTAATTAATTAACTTGTAATTGTGTATACATACAGAAATTTTTATAGCATCACAAAAAATACTTTTATGCATCGTCATCAAATTATAAATGAAATTGTACGTTATAAATCGATTTATACTATTTGTTTAGCATTCTTGTAAAATTTTTATTTTTTTATTATGAAGTAAGAAAAGTAAAATATATGCATTGTAGATACTCAACTTCACTGTCAACAATTCTTAATTCCGCCTCTGGTTCGGTTTAAAAAGTGAATATTGCAATTTATTGCATAATTTTTGCATATATGTTGAATCAAGATATTTATTATATTATAGTAAGAGTGGTTTAATTTGAAACCAAAAATATTAACTCGAGCACCATGTTCTTATACACCCAATGTAAAAAAATAAGAAGTTCAAAACATCTCTTTGCACCCAAAATTCTTCCAACATTAATCTTGCACATATTTAAATACACACTTTACTCTCTTCAATCTCACTGTATAATTGTCTCTATCTAAATTCACGGTTGAACCCCAGACCTTCAATGTTTTAGATACCTTTTTTGCCATCACCATTTTGGGATCTTATCCTTGTTCCATTTATTCTCGCTTCTACAATTGTATAATTCTATTTCATAGGTTTTGGACCTAATGTGATATATTTTTTGATCTTTAATGGCAGCCGAAGAGGAAAATGCAGTATTTGTATTATTTAAAGATGCTTGGCTCCCTAATTCTATACAATAAGAAGATGTTTGGCTTTATAACTCTAACAGAAAGAAGATGTTCGTCTTTGTAATTCTAAATGAATTCTCCTTAGCCATGTGCAAATGAATAAGTGATAAGAAGTTATTCGACTCTATAACACCAAACATAAACAAATACCGTTTGTTTTGTTCTGTATGGCTGAATATATATCTATGTGTGCTCGTGCCCGCGCGCACGAGTCAAGTGTTTGAGATATAAATGCAAGTTTTCAATTCACACTTGAATAAAACAATTAGAATATTTGAGTTGATAGAGAAAATTATTACATACTGATGTTGACGGTTACGTGGCGTTTGTCTTTGTATTCATGCATTGGTTCCTGCGCACAAGTCTTAGGACCAGAAGGTGATTTATGGCCAAGGACTCTCCGACGATTAAGTTATTAATGTATGCAAGAGAGTATGAAGTGTGCGAGTGAAAAACGTTCGTACCTTGTCCTTGGCCTTGTAACCCTTTTTACAGGGTAGAGAATGGATGGATCTTAGGCAGGGTTGTGACGTCGTCACAATCCTATTTCTATATTGGGAGGAGCGGGTCATAAATAAGAGTTCCTTTTCTAAAATTATGAGCGCTTTGAGGCGCTATTTACGAGATCTTATTTAGTAGGTCTCGTGATTGATTCCCCCAGGCCGAGTGGAACGAATTTTGAAGACTGAGTGCCTATAAGTAATGCTGCGTAGAAGGTCTAGTAGCTAAATGGGGCATTTATTTGAGCGGACAAATGTTGAGTGGCTGAGTGATGCATGATAGGTAAAAGTAATCGAGCGTTGAGTCACCAAGTGCCGAGCCAAACCAATCTGGGCTCATCAATTGTCCTTCATTTTCTAATTCTAGTGTGAGCTCATATGTAGAAAATCTTTTTATTGAGAAGTGGCAGTTACTTTGCATTTAATGCACATCCATTTGCTTGCCAAGCTTTTCGTTTGATTGCGATAGGTGTCGTCATCTGGTTTAATGACGCTCCCTATGTCTAACAGTTATGAGGATGTGTTTGAATCCCACCTAAGTGTCGAAATCTTTGTGCTTACACTTCTTCACATTGAATAGCCAAGATGGGCCTTTACAAAACACGCACACGTGGCAAAATCTCAGTCTTCCATACTTCGCACGTCGGATGGTCATGATGGTTCGTTCCACTTTTCCCCTTTGGGGCCTTTTCAAAACTGCCTTCCTTGTTTGAAGCATTTGCTTTGAGACTTCCTCAAATTTTTTCCTCAGAGCTTTTTTCTCCCTCTCAAAGTTTTTAGGCTTTTCAATCGGTCCTTGCACCTTTGTTTCCATCTTCAAGAATGTCTTTTCTTCCTTATTCTTTTGATTTGGTCACACTAGACCTTGATTTCCCCATAATCCTCCATGGGACCTTCTCCCAACTTTTTCTGCATCTGTACTCCTTTCTTTCTCAGGTCTTTGAAGGTTTTCTTCGATCGACCAGTGGGCCGGTGATCCCCAATTCTTTCAAACAAGCAATAGCATTTTTGGCTTTGCCCAAACCATCAAATTGCTCCATTCTTTGCAAACTAAAATGTACTTGGTTGACCTTGACAACAATTTGTCTGAAGAGTCTTCTGTGGACTTTTTCATCGAGTTTTTTTATCGTCGTAGCCATGGCCACCACCCCCGCTTTAGGGTCTGAGCCCAAGGTTTTTGGCGTTGAGAAGATTGTATCCATTTTGACGAATAATGATTTAGAAGTCCTCCAAGGTCTTTATAGAATTAACAAGAGTGTTTGACTAAAGGCCTCAGTGTTTGAGGAGAGGACTTGTGTCTATAACGATGGTGAGGTATGTCTCTATGAAAACTCTTTCTAGAGTGGGCTGCATTTTCCCTTTTGACCTTTCGTCCGAAAGCTCCTAAGCTATTTGGGCCTAGCATCGACCCAGTTGATGGTGAGCGCGTGGAGACTAATTTTCTTTATGTTGGTTTTGTGGAGGCATTCAAGCATGGACAATCGAAATTTCAGGTAACTAAGTTTTTGTATTGCTATTACCCGAAAGAGGCAAAGGGAATGCTGGGTGATGGTACTTTCAGCCATGCGAGGGCTACAACAAGGGTTGGAAGGAAATGTTTTTCTTTGCTAGGGGAGATGGCTGGGAGTTTACTTTAGAGGATATTATGTCTTCCTCACCGACCTGAGTGAACAGGCTGTGGGAAGATCCCACCCACCTAGAAAGATGAGATTAATTTTTTCTAGATAAATCAGACTTGAAAGTTGACAAATTTGCCGCTTGGTAAAAAAGTTTGCATAACACTTGGGTTTACAAAATTAAGGAAGAGTGTGATGATAACAAACGTTACAAGGCAAGATTAGTTGTTAAGACATTTCAACATAAGAAAGCTATTCACTACACATGCATTTTTTCTCCAGATGTGAAGTTGACAACAATTCGATTCGTACTGAAAATTATAGATGTTGACAATTTACATCTTGAGCAGTTATATGTTAAGACCGCTTTCCTCCATGGCTACTTTGAAGGAGGCTTGTATGCTGAACAAGCTTTGAAGCAATGGTACAAGAAGTTTGACAGTTTTTATGTATAGTAATGAGTTTATGCGGCTGTAGGTTGATCACTGTTGTTACGCGAATAATTTTGACACATCTTCTATCATTTTGTTGTTATGTGTTGATGAAATGGTTGTTGCAGAGTCATGCATTGAGGAGATCAATAACTTGAAAAAGATATTGCCAAAATAATTTTCTATGAAGGATTTGGGCGCAGCAAAGTAGATTCTTGGGATGAGAATAATCCGAGATAGAGCCAATTGAACACTGGAGCTATCACAGGCTGAATATATGAAGAGGGTGTTGAAGAGGTTTAACATAGATAATGTGAAACCTGTGACCACACCATTAGCTAGTCATTTTAAACTACCAACTATGATAGAGGAGGAGAAGACCTTTATGGGTAGAGTTCCTTATGCATCTGCAATTGGGAGTCTCATGTATGCTATGGTTTGCACATGACCTAACATTTGTGCATGTAGTGCATGACGAGTACATAGATGAGCAATCCTAGGAAGCAACATTGGGAAGTAGTGAAGTAGATCTTAAGATATTTGAGGGGTTCTATAGACGTCTCACTTTATTTCATGGGGTAGGCCTATAGTTGTAAGGATATGTAGATTCTGATTTGGTAGGTGATTTTGATAGTTGAAAGAGTACATCCGGGTTTGTTTGTACTTTTGGTGGTACATGTAGTTGTTGGGACTCTAAGCTGCAAAAAAAATGTTGCTCTATCTACTACAGACAAGAAGTACGTAGCAGTCATAGAGGTTGGAAAAAAGATGGTTAGGTTACAGTGATTTCTGAATGAGTTAGAAAAAACGATTGAGAAAGTTGTTCTACATAGTGATAGTCAAAGTACTATATTTTTTTGCTAGAATCTTGTGTTTCATTCTAGAGCGAAATACATACAATTGAGGTATCACTTTATTCGGTCTCTTTTGATGATGGATAGTTGAAACTTGAGAAGATTCGTGGTGTTGAGAATCCATCAAACATGTTGACAAATAGAGCGACTGTTGACAAATTGAAACTATGTGCAGTTTTAGTTGATCTCAAAACTTGAGGAGGTGGAAACCGTTGTTGTGTTTATTTATTTATTTATGATTCGATGGTAATGTTTGGAGTGCAAGTTTGAATTAGTCTTCATGTGGGAGAATTGTTCAGTGAAGACCGATCTCAAGTGGGCGTTTAGATGGTCCATCCGGTGTCTGGACAGGTGGCCCAAAATTATTTCCAAAGAGCTACTTTTTGGTGAGTCTGGGCGGAGCCTGTGGCGTCCGGATAGAGCCCGTCATCAGTAACTCATTTTTTCGGGACTTTTTTGTATTGAGTCGTTGTGTAGTTATAAATATAAAGCAACTAGGATACTCAAATGTAATCCTAATTTTCTCCCTTATCATAGTGAAACACCCCAACAACTCGTGAACGCACTATTAAACAATTTGTTTAACTTAAAGTCAAGTAAATATGTGTGTCATTTTCTTTTCATCATGCGATTATTTTTTGTTCTTGTTTTCATTGTGTCATAATAGAAGGTTGGAAACTCTATTGATAATCGATAAATTCGAATGATAGACATATATTATTTTATACATTGTTACAAAGAGGTGAATGGAATCGAAACACTAGATTTTCCTCTCTCTTTAATTTCTAAATCTCTACTTTAGTCATTTTCACCATTTATTCAAAAGCAACGAAAATAGTCTTTTTATTTTTGAATTAATTTAGGAATTAATTTAAGTTAAAATAATCAATCACTTAGTCCTCGTTGGTCGACATCTGGTATGGTAAGTCAATGATCACTCTCTTTACTTCATCTCTTCCGAAAGAATCATCCAAGAAAACTCTACATCTAGCATGCAGTGGTCTTCGTCTAATACCGCCTTACTTACTCGTTTAGAGACCTAATATACATTATATGCTTTGTTTAAACAAGCTTGGGTTAACTGAATTTGGGGGAGCTGTGGTGCAGTTTCCTGTAGTGCATGCGTTGTGCGGGAAAAACAACGTAGTTTTGCCTACTTTACCCTTGAAACTACATCGTTTTGATCCTATGTATTTTGATAACAATTCGTGTTATAAGTAAAAATAATATAATTTCGAGGGCAAAGTGGGCAAAATGATGTCATTTTTTCCACACTACACATGCACTGCAGGAAACCGCCCTACAGTCTCCCCAAATTTAGGCGTTGAAAGAGGTAAATTGAAATAAAGAATTATTAACTTTTTCCTTAAATAGTTTGGCCAGTTTGGCAAGCTAGAGATCTCGCATGTGAACTTATTCTCCCTTCACGTGGGGGTAAGGCCGACTTGAGAAAGGAGTTTTCTTTTGTACCCAACTCGAGGAGGGAGGTTCAGTGGCTAGCCAACCTAATAAGGGCGATCTAGGATATCACCGACCTAAGAAGGGTGGTGGACAATCAAGAAATCAAGATAAGAAAGAACTCCGAGTAAGTCAAGATAATGTTCTAATTAGATATGGATAAGAAATCCAAGACTAATTCTATTTATATGAGGAAAATTAAATTGAATGAAACTCCAATGATAGATGATAACTTGTTGATAAGGATCAAGTGAGAGTTATCTCATTAGTGGTCAATCAGAAGACAATCCTCATTCGCCTCCACTAGCTCTAGAAAAAGGGACAACAAGATCCGCCTCAAGAAGGGAGAGGATCCTGAACTGGTGGTGGGTCTCACTCATGAACCCGGAACAACGGAAGGAGAGGATCCCAAACTCGTGATAGGTCTTGGCATGAAATGGAAGATAGTTACTAGGAAATGCTGCGTACGAGAGATCAGGAACTTGTTGATATGAGGCATCATATCCACCAGATGGAAAGGGATAACAGAGACCTCATAAGGGAAAGAGATCAAGCTCGTTCTGTTGTTTCAAAGGGACGAGAAACTTCCTTATAGAGAGGAGAGTCTTTACGAACTTGGCATGCTCTCAAAGCAGCCTTCCAATCAAAGCCGAGATGCTCTATCTGGAGACCAGGAAGTTGATACTCCATAAAATTCGTTGCAACATCATCCATATCTTGCTTATGGACCTTAGTGTGGAGCTTGACAATCTCTTCCTCATGCCGAGTCTTCAACTTGACAACCTTCTATTCCAGCTCGGCCATTTTCCCTTTCTCTACACCCAGTTGATACTGAAGGGTGTTTGCCCTCAGAGCAGCTTCTCGAGCTTTCTTCTTAGCAGCCTTTAGCTCAGCTTGGGCCTTGGAAAATTTCAATCTCCAATCGTTGAGTTCCTTATCGTAGTATGAAGTCGGACCTCAAGATCCTAATTTCGTTTCAGGCAGAGCATGATCTTCTGGATGGCCTACAAGGAAGAGCGGCATAAAGAAAAAGAACAACCATGACACAAAGCTATCGAGTTTTATCACTTATAAATATTTCGCGAGCAACGACGAAGCGCATCAGAGTAGACTCATCAGTCCCATCGTAAGGCTTGACATGCTAGGGTCTGAGCGACATCCAGATCACTTGCACAATCGGGAATAGTGAGGGGATCATTCCCACTGACCATCAAACTTGGGGCCTAGAGGTCAACCTTTTTGGCGGCTTTCACGTTATCTTGAGGATGTGCCTTGGCAAACGGTTCAACGTTGTCTTTCTTCCTTAGCCTTTTCCTTGAAGGCGAGGAGGCTTCAACTTCAGCAACACTCCTACCTTGGTCGATGCAGGGAGAATAACATTGGATCCAGAAGGGCTAGTTTTCCTCTTTGGGGGAATGGACTTCTTGTTCTTTTGCTTCATAAGTTCTTTGAGATTGGGGATGTTTGGATTTGCAAGCCATAATGTCCTGGTCAATTTTCCTCTCATTGTCAGTGTTCCAAACTTGAGGAGATCGGGAGTGAGATTGACCCATACTTAAAGATGAAAAGGTACTGGTGACCTCGCTGAAAGCGACAACGGTAACCTGACTTGACTCCCTCACTTCTCTAATGAGAATAGCCTCAGGGACGTATCCCTCTACTTTGACAGCAATGAACGTCACTTGGGGTGCAATTTTCTTTTTGATATATCTACTATAGCTCGGCGTGTATTTAAGCAGCATCTCGGAAGATCGGGCCCAAGATTGACCTAGTGATCCTTTATAGGCAATCACTTTCTTCACGTCCTTGGAGTTTACTAATATGAATTTCCTATTCTTGTTATAATTGGTAGCAGCAAAATAATGACAGAAGACGCTATCAGCACAACGACCAGCCAAGAAGGCAAGAAACACAAAAACAAAGGATTAGAAACTCATGAATGATCCTGAACCGTGTCGGGATGTGGAATTTGGGGTGCTCTGGCTCATCACGGTCAATCTCCCAGTTGCCCATAACAATACAAAAATCGTCATCACTCCCTCGGTTGAAATCATTCAAATATGTGACCATCCTTATAATTTTTGGTTGGTTCATTCGATAATATGAGTCACTACCCTTGTTGACCATATCATAGTAATATTGGATTTCACAAAGACCTATGTTGGTGTTATTTATCTTATTGAGTTTGGCTATACTCATGATAATCCTATATGTTTTAATAGAAATCTGTATAAGATGTAGATGGTGCCAGTAGAGGACTTCTCAAAGAAGACGATTGAGGGGAAAGGTAATGGCTACGAAAGGAATATGGAGTGTGTCTTGGTCATTCTCGTCATGAAGAGTGTCAGGACTATTTAGTTCGATAGCAACGTCATGGGCAACATTATATCGCCATTGAAACTCTACCATTTTTTCTGGCGTATCTAGCAGTTGTCTAAAAGTCTCCATCTCGAGAACGAATGAGGAAGACATAAATGAGACGATAAGCAATCAAAGTGGACTTACAGAGGTGACAACTCACGATTTGAACTCTTTAAGCTCTGTGCAAAACGACGACGAATAGTACTGAGCTCTAGAAGGAATAAAAATGGAAAAATTAGGGAGGCGAGTATGAAGAGAACACAAAACCCCTTTTTGAAAAAAGGGAATTTAAATTAATGGTAGTAATAAGTTAGGGCTTTGGCATGCGTGAGAAGCGCATAGTCCCAAACAAAAGGATGCCATGATGTCACGTCGCATTTAATGCGACGCAACGGTTTCCAAACAATGATTGAAGGAATATCTATCCGAGAAAGAGGTATCTTTGGAAGCATATTTATGTAGCTTTGTCTGTTCCTTCAGCTCGTTGGGAAGCAGCTAAAGTTAGGGGGCAATTGAAGGAGGTAAGACTTAAATAAAGGATTATTAACTTTTTCCTTAAATAGTTTGGCTGGTTCGACAAGCTAAAGATCTCGCACATGAGCTTATTCTCCATTCACGTGGTGGTAAGGCCGACTTGAGAAGGGCGGTTCCTTTTGTACCCAACCCGAAGAAGGAGGTTTAGTGGCCAGCTGATTTGAGAAGGGCGGTTTGGTATGCTGCCAACCTGACAAAGGTGGTCTGACATATTACCGACCTGGGAAGGGCTATTTAGGATATCACCGACCTAAGAAGGGCGGTGGACAATCTCGAAACCAAGGTAAGAAAAAACTCCGAGTAAGTCGAGATAATGTTCTAATTTGATATGAATGAGAAATCCAAGGTCAATTCGATTTATATGGGTGCTGTATGAGGCAGAAACTCATCTCACGTATGGTTTAGAGGCTGAGCCCCACCCCAGCAGTAAGAGTGGGGCTTAGGTCAATATTAAATTGAATGAAACTCTAATAATAGAAGATAATTTCTTGATAAAGATCAAGTGAGAGTTATCTCATTAGTGACCAATCAAAATGCAGTCCAACTCAAATTCTGATCCGGAATCAGTGTTCTAAGAGAATTAGGAAGATTAAGTCACAAAGTCAATAAATAAAGGTCTCACTTTCATGAAGAAAGGTCCGTACTAACTCAAGCGCTAATAGAGAATATTAGGTTAGATTACTTTATACTTTTGTGAGTATTGTCTGACTTGATCGTCGAAATGTCTTCTCGCCACAGCGGCGGGGGTTTCTTTAACTAGTTATTATCTTGCAGGTCACAGGTCACAAGATTGAGAGCATTTTTTCTGCTAGATAATGGGATTATAGTTTTCCTTTTTTATTGTAAAAATTAACACACTTACAAGCGTGAAAGTAAAATATTGTAAAACTCTTCAAATTGCCTTTCGTCCGTTAATTACCCAAAAGAAAAATGTAAACACTCTAAAACCATTTCAAATTACCATTTCCCCCATTACGTGCATTATCATTTCTAACAAAAACATCTGAACATAGGCTTCTCTATGAAGCTCGATTCTTTGTTTTTCATAATCATTGAGGAATTGTTGGTGTATTTCTTAAATGGAATTTCTTTCTGCAAGTAAAAATAATTTTTTTTATAAAATTTAAGTTTTTTTGCGAAGCTCTTACCCCCCTTAATCAATATAGAGTTAGTGAACATTCAAAATGTTGCACGAGCGTGACTCTAACACTATAATTTATACACATTTTAATATCTAGGAGTGTATATAGTCCGGATTGGATCGGTTTGTAAAAATCTAAGAACCAAACCATTAGACTGGTTCAGTTTAGTTCTGGTTCTAGTTCTAAACCATGTTTGCATTTAAAAATTGTCAAAAAAAATGAATAGGATATCATTAGTTTTTTAAAATTGCGAACAAAATAAACAACATAATAATTGCATCAATTTTATTATTTTTAAAAATTGAATTTGTCCACAAAATACAACAATTAAACCATCGGCAAATTAATCATCAAACAAACAAAATAACAAAATAATTGTTGAAATACTATAGTGCAAAATCTTGAATAACAATAGGAATATAAAATAGTTAAAGTCTTTTATTTTTTGACATCTTTATTAAGAATGAAAGATTTTGAGATACTGAGAATGGAAAATTTTCAAATACTTAAAAGAGTTTTATATATCTAATAAATTTATGAAAAATATAATTACATTGAAAATGAATGAGTTTTTGACTTTTGGAAGTAGAAGGGTTGTGACTTTTTTGAAATGGTGAAAAAGTAGTAAAAGTTGTGGATATATATATATATATATATATATATAGTTTCTTTCTAATAAGAGATCCCTTATTTTGTTACGGTGCGGACTTTTTATTTCTTGACCAAATTTTGATGATTGAAACCGTTCAATGTGTTTAAAACATGTTTTTAAGGGTACCCACAAGAAATCGGCTCAAAAAAATATCGAGAAGGGTTTGATCTAAATAGTTTTTGATAAATATTGACAGAAACAGTTTTATAAAAAATTGAATGGATCAAGCCTTTTCGAATATTATTTTGAGCTGATTTCTTGCAGTTACTCTTAAAAACATGTTTTAAACACATTGAATAGTTCAGATTATCATAATTTGATCAAGAAATAAGAGGTCCGTACCGTAGCAAAATAAGAGATCCCTTATTAGAA
>JABCMJ010026824.1:0-15732 GCA_014822125.1 Arbutus unedo | reverse complement strand
CGCTCTGATACCATGTTAGCGAGATGGAAAAGAAAGAGAAAGGGATAAAAGTGTATTGGATGATTAAAACACCCTAACACAATAGCTTTATTTATATAGAGTGCATAGACTACAAGTTTACTCACAAAACCAATGTGGGATTAACCCAACTATCTTTATTCTAATATTCCAACAATACCCATGTATCAGCTCATTCGAAAAAAAGAACTTGAGTTGTATTTCAGATCGCCAAACAAACTAATGGAGGAGCCCAAGATGAAGAACCAAAGGCGACGTTCATATCATAAAGACCGAGGGCATCTTACTAGGAATTGCTGACAATTCAAAGCCCGCCTCGAGGAGCTGGTTGCTGTAGGACACTTAAAGGAGTTTATTAATGAAGAAAAAACGAAAGCTAGGGTACTAGAAAACACAAGGAGGCCTGAAGAAACAGATGAAATCCGTACAATAAACGTGATCCATGGTATGGTGGATCAGGCAGTTGAGGAAAGATTTAAGATCAAGTTGCAGCAAGCGGCTACCAGAAAGGAGGTTATGCATATCGAGCTAGCCCCAAAGAAGAACTGGACCGGATTGTGTCAGGTAATTGCATTTACAAAGAAATACCTCGAGAGGGTTTGGCACCGACATAATGATACTTTTTTTTTATAACTGATGTATCGGTCAACTTGGCGTATGCCCCACCTACTGCTGACTAGTCCTTAGGGCCCGATACAATGATGCTTTATTGATAACAATAAGGATGGCCAATTGTACTGTAAAGAGTGCTTGTCAACCTCGATAGTTCCACCAAAATCATGTACTATGGGTTATTCCAAAAGATGGGCTATAAAGAGGCAGAGCTCCAACTGGCCGAAGTCTGGCAAGGCAGCTTTAGTGGGGCTCCAGTGGGGCCGCTCGGCAGGTTAACCATTCCGGTCATCGTACGCTCGATAACTTTGCCAACCAAATTGGTGAATGTGCCCTCCCCATACAATGCTATCGTCGGTTGAGATTGGTACACAAGTTGGGTGCAATGGCTTCAACTTATAAGCAAGGTTTAAAGCATGGGACCGAGTGGAGTAGAGAGTATCTATGGAGACCAGGTGGTAGCAAAACATAGCTATCGTCAAGAGCAAAACCATTCCGGAATAGGTTCAATAGGTTAAGGTGCAGGACACCCTAGTTCTGAAAGAGGTCGGCATCCCAGCTGTCGAGAAAGTTGTAGAAGATCAGATAACAATGCCTTTGCATGAGGAAAACAAGGAGATTCTTTCTCATCAGTTCATGATTAACTGAGGAGGAAAGCCAAGAGATGGTGGACTTTCAGAAGAACACTACAGTTTTTGCTTAGAGGAGGCACAAGATGTCGGAAATTGACCAGGAGTTTATCTTCCATCATCTTAATGTCGACCTGACGTGTCTGCCACTATTCTAGAAGGCACGCCATAAAACAGTCATACATACAGAGGCAGTTGCAGATTAGGTGGATCGATTGTTGAAACATAAGCGATAAGGGAAGTATAATATCCATCTTAGCTAGCCAATATGCTGGTGGTCAAAAATAATGGAAAATAGATAGGGTGTGTCGACTACACCAACTTAAATGAAGCATGTCAAAAAGACAACTTTCCACTATCCAGGATAGATCAGTTGGTCGATGTAACAACCGGACATGCGCAAATGAGCTTCATGGATGACTACATAGGCTATCATCAGATCACCATATTTGGTTCAGATCAAGACAAGACGACATTCATAACATT
The DNA here is from genome assembly GCA_014822125.1 of Arbutus unedo. NCBI lineage: Eukaryota > Viridiplantae > Streptophyta > Magnoliopsida > Ericales > Ericaceae > Arbutus > Arbutus unedo. The sequence continues at coordinate 13,987 of JABCMJ010026824.1, read as the reverse complement.
GAGAAGGCTTTATTGCTATAGGATGATGCACTTCAGCCTTAAAAGCCGGAGCAACGGTCATTTTCATCCAGGGCCCTGAGGACTAGTCGGTAATTTAGGTGGGGTCTCCCCCAAGTTTTACCCTAGCTTGGGACCACTTGGGGGTTTGCCCAGTCGTCAAATAAGTGTCATCCAGTTTTTGAGATTTTGAGGAAAAATAGTATGAGGCATTTTTTGTGGAACGAAGAGTGTGACCAAGCATTGGACTAGTTGAAACAGTACCTTACTTCAACACCACTCACAAACCAGAGGAAGTAGAGACCCTGTATTTGTATCAGGCTGTGTCTATGCATGCAGTCAACATGGTTTGGATTTGGCAAGTCGATAGGGGATATAGCCCGATCTATTACTCCATAACCACTCTCCTCGGTGCCAAAACCAGGTATCTTCCACTTGAAAAGTTGGCTCTCGCTCTCGTCATGGCATCTAGAAAGCTAGCATCGTATTTTCAAGCCCATAGTATCACTGTGCGGACAGAATATCCAATCAAGTCTTTGCTAAGAAAGGCTGACTTGTACGGGAGGATATCATGATGTGCTGTTGAGTAGGCCAATTTTGACATACGATATCAACCCCAAACGACCATCAAGGCACAAGTCTTGGCCGACATCATTGTTGAGTTCTCTACTCGGCCAGAAATGCCTATTGACCCCCAACAGAAGCTTGCTGCCGAACCCGAAGAGCCTTCATTCGCCTGGACCATGTTCTATAGAGATATATGGAAATTGTATGTGGACAGGGCATCCAACAACCGAGGTGCGGTAGCGGGAATGGTCATAATTTCCCCCTCTGAAGTGATACAAGAACACGTAGTCCGATTTGAGTTCCACGCCTCAAACAACATGGCAGAATATGAGGCCCTTCTGGCTGTACAGGGATGGCGACACCAACGCGTTGGGATTCGATGAGCTGGTCGTCTACAACGGCTCCCAACTAGTAGTTAACCAAATGTCCAGTTAATATGAGACCAGGGACGAACGGATGAGCAAATATGTGGAAAGGGCCAAAGATTTGATCAGAAAATTCAAAGGAATAAGGGTTGAATAGATAGCCAGAGACCATAATTCACATGTCAATGCACTAGCTGGTGTCGCCTCAGCGACCGAACAACATTTCTGAGCATCTCGGTCAATACCTTATGCATGCTAAGTTTTGACTCGGTGGAACTCATAACTGAGAATTCAATTTAGAGCCATTTCCCAAACCTAAGCTCTCACTGGAGGGTTAAAGAAAAAATATAACAAGAAAGAAAAGATTGGAACAACGTCCAAAACACCACAATCACCACATTCACAAGAAAAAGAATTCAAAGCAAGTAACCAAAAAGAAGTATTACAACTCTTGGGTCGGCAGCATGCCATATCAGTTTGGCGTCAACCCATCACTTTATCAAAAATTCTAAATCATAAAATTCTGTCTCTCACAGGTGGAAGGAAATCTCTGGTCAGAGCATTTCGGAAGTCGGCAGGTGGGGCTTGAGATTATGGGTTGATGGTGAACCAACAGGATAAAAGGACAGCTCGATTAGTAGGGGAGAATTTGCAGGAACTCCGGCGACAGTAAAAGGGCAGCTCGATTAGTAGGGGAGAATTTGCAGGAACTCCGGCGACAATCAGGGCATCGGCCCATCCCTTCTGGCACATCTCGTCCTTTATCTATGACAACTGCTTCAAATAATCTTCATCGGCCTGGTCATAACCCTTGTTGTAAGCCGTTGTCGCCAGATTCTTCCTGTCTTCCTCTAGAGTACCAATCCTCCTTCTCGGTACTCCAGCAGCCAACTCCAGCTTGACATTTTTCATCGAAAGGGATTTCGAAGCCTACTTTTGAGTTTCCATGTCCGCCTCCAGCACCTCTCTTGTTGTTTTCTCTTCAGCAAACCTGGTCACCGATGTCTTGGGTAGCCGAACAGCCTCAAACAGGTGACCATCCCGAACTGCCAAACTTTGCACAGTTTGAGGAGAAAGACAAAGAAAATTAAATAAGATATATGTACACGCTAGGAAAACCGAACTAAGACAAAAGACTTATGCATACAACAGATCGGATAGCGTACCGCAACACTCCCTTCATATCCCCGTCCACATGGCTTCTGAGTCCTTCAATAGGACCAAATGAGCGAGCGCATGGGCAACGCCCGGATCCTGTACGCCACCAGAATGTAGCATAAGCCGCCTGTCAACAGAGGGGGTTGGCCTCCATGGCCGGGACTCTGCCAATGGGACCATCTCAATGTCAACTGCAAGGTTAGTCCAAACTCCAAACACAAAGGGAAGTAGTCGGTGAAGAAGGCTCATCCTGCACAAGCTAAGATTGGCCTTCCACTTGAGCCTTCTTGCTGGGCCGAATTGGAGAATGGTTCAGATCTTCTAATAAGGTTCGAATGAAGGAGGACGTCGGCCGAGTGTTGGTGGTATAACTGGATGCCAAAATGGTGCCGAACGGAGGAGGACGTCGATTAACATTTGCAAGATCTCAAAAGCAGTAGCACTTCTCGCCAATTAGACTAATTTAACAAGTTCGGTACAATGTCCGCATCTGCAAGATCAATAAGAACAAATCAGTGTTGACATAACAAAATGGGAATGGAAAAAATAAATACAAGTGGGGGTTTGGTAGTAACCTAGCACACCTCTCTCGCGTGGGACCTAGTACAACCTAACCTCATCTGGACCAAACTCGAATTTCCCCATGACGACAAGCAGATCGCCAGAGCACTTGTCAGAGTCAGGGAGTCCTAATATCAGAAAACCATATCTCGGAAAACTCAACAGATGGTATCTCCCCAAAACTTTGTTCCGATAAATACAGTAACAATCAAACAAATCGCAAAATTCAAAAGTTGGTATTGTTTGACCATCTAAACTACGCTCATAACTATCCTAAAGAAATTTACCATTACTTGGGACGTGGTGAGGCTGAGCTCTTGGAAAACCTAGGGCAGGAAAGGGTGAAGGGGGAACCATACTCCCCCCCCCCCCCCCTATGATGGCCATAATTGGAAGCTGGATTGGTTCGGCTGAGGGTGCTATGCCAAGCGGTGGAAGCACAAGCTCCACATTGTCCAGCACATCATATTGACTTCTGAAGGACCCTACTGTAAATTCAATAGCAAATTGAGCTTGGTACCGATGGGCATCCATCTTAAGCGCCAAAAAAAGACCTACCAAAAGTGCACGGGTGGTTTCAATTACGAAGTATTGGTTGAAGAGGACCCACCGCGAAGGCATCGGCCATATGCCACTGGAAAGTCCAATCGGAAACCTAATGATGGGACGTGGTCAACGGAGAGCGGTTGATGAAACAGATATATAGCTACTGTTAGTGGACAATGAGCCAAAGGTTTAAAAGTCCAAGAAAAATCACGGAAATGTAGCGAAAAGCATGAAACGAAGACAAAAACAAAATCATTTGTTGGCAATTTACCTTGAATGAAGATTGGAACTGGGCTTCTCAATTGAAAATCAAAGAACAGTAGAGGAGATTGGCGAGAGTTGCAAAAAAGATTGCTCAAGATGAGTGTCTGGGTAAAAGAATTGGGTTGCGCCATATATATGAAAGAGCATACAATAATGATGTATTTGTTTTTGCCACTGCTCAGTAGTTCCGTAGCAGGGTGCTTTTCATTTTTTCACAATTCATTGGCCCCTTGATGTCCTTGGGGTGATCTCGTAGCTCCTACGGGGTGGAGATAATGGGGTTGGTCCATGGATTTTCCTTCCTTTTGCTGCATTTTGCGGAAGATGTACAAGGGTGTATATGCAACTCATTTAGATCATGGGCTGAGATCTTTGGTTCTTCTTCTGGGGGAATCTCGAGGAAAGACTCACTATATTAGCAGAGGGGGAACGCCCTATTCTGTAATGTGAGATCTTTGTTCGAAAAAGGGGAAGAACTTGAATCCATTTTGTTTTGATATTCTATACGCGCATACCCTCTACCCTAAAAAAACAATAAAATAAGAAATGGAGGATGCATCTCTCTCTCCTCTCATGTATATATATGGGAGAAGTTGAAGCGGCACGCGGGAAACGAAGTGGAAGATTAGTCATCCAATCATCTATGCCACGTGGCACGACCTCAGTAGAGGGGAATTAATGCACCCAAATCGACACATGCAAAACAAAACATCGATGTGATAATCGGCCAATCCAACAATGACACGTGGCACATGGCACATATGTAAGATGATAGTAGCTTTATCAACTCGGCCACTGATCAACCAACCAAATCCAGTTCAACTTGATTAGGCTTGTGTTACATATGCCAACTACTCACAAAATCACAGGAACTACACCCACAATGAAATGGATAATGCAATGAAACCAAGATTAAGAACGATAAGAAAAAAAAAATTAAAGGAGTTTGTAGATTTATGTAGAATTTCAATGTGGGACATTTATCCAAAGATAGAGTACTAATAAATAAGAATTGTGTTATTGATGTTTTGAACGATGGTAATCTTTGACATTGGGCTCTAAGCATCAATTGTGTGTCCGAATTAAAATGGGGCCTTGTAAATGAAGGGGTCTAACAAAGTAGGGATTGAAAAATGAATACGAACACCTATTCTATATATTCTATAGATAAAGGGAGAGAACTAATTTACTGCCAACTTTTCAATTCCTAAACTACCTTTAAAATACATTACTAATTATTTTTCAACTACCAAATAATCATTGGCGCAAAAACAAAACCATATTTCCACTAGTTACAATAAGTAACTACTCTTAAATTGATCAAACCTAATTGCACATGCATAGGGCGTGCCCGGCCGCTAGTGCATTATAAATCCACTTGCATATCCTTTACAACAAATGGCTACATATTAGGGAAAAATACCAACACAGTCCAAATTTTACAGCAAAAAAATTAGAGAACAATAAATCAAAACCTAGGCCTACCCATAAGAAGTGTGTGGAAGAAAACAAACCTGACTGAGACCGTGCAGTCGACACCATTGAAAGATAGCGGTAAGGGTTTCTTGGAGGTACCGGGCACCTATCAGAGAGCTGTTGCGCGAGAGAGAGAGGACGGACCATGAGAGATATATGGGCGGGAGAGAGTTGTTGTTGGTGAGAGAGTTGTCAAGCCTGTGAACGAGAGAGCAAGAGGGAGAGGTGCGAGGGCCATAAGAGAGACGAGGAATCGTGCACGACTAGAAGAACGGTATTTTAAAGGTGTTGATAATTTTGTGAGGATCAATTTGGTCCCAATGTTTTGACTCCCGCGCCAATTGTTCGTCAGATGATTTGGCACTAATTGGGCCACCTCCGGTGACTAATATTTTTGTGGTCTTCGAAAGCATAGAATTCACTTTACGGCATATTTGTTTTCATCCGGATAATAGCCCCGACATATACACTGAATATAATATCTCTGGGATATATTTCTGAATATGTATAGCATGAGTTTATGTTTATTTAGTTCAGGATATATGTGAGGATATAGATGGTTGATTTTTTAGTTGTAATGAATAGATGTCTAAGTTTTTAAATTTGTCTTATTAATAAATATATTATGCTTGTGTTATCCATGCGCAAACTTTTATTATCACCAAGACATTTTTGAAAGTCTCAATTACTCTTTCAAATCAAACTACAGAGTTAGTCAATTATATAATACTCTTTCCGTTCTTCCGTTGAAAGTCTCAATTACTCTTTCAAATCAAACTACAGAGGTAGTCAATTATATAATACTCTTTCCGTTCTTCCGTCCCAATTCGTTTGTCCATTTTCAAAATTTTAACTTAGTAAAGGAATACAATAATTGCTTTTTTAAGTTTTAACTTTTTCATAATATTCTTAACTTTTTAACATTAAATAAAAGGGCACATTTTTCATTGTGTGGGTTTTTAAAAAAGAGGAGGGCATTAAGATACTTTTTACAAGTCAATTTTAAAATTGGACAAATATTTTAAGATATGTAAAAGTCAAAAAATGGAAAAACAAACAACAGGGATGGAGGGAGTAACAAATTAAACCATTTATTTTCTCATATAATTAATAAAATATGAATTGTCCAACACAACCCAATTCCGAATCAGTAACAAACTCAAATCATTTCGAAAACCAGCAATGCCCAGTTCTGAAAATAGAAAAAAAAAATCAATTCGGAATTGATATAATCAAGGCGCATCAAAACAATTCATGCTGAAATGCAAATTGCAACACTAACACGACAATAGTTCGAAAATTAGAGACAAAGCTATTTCACAATCGAACAAAACAGAACAAGTCAGAAACCATATTGAAAAAATAGCAAAATCCTTGCTCGAAAATCAGTTCCAAGCCAAAGAAGGAAAGTTAAAATGAAGTCTAATCAAAGGAAACTATATCACATACCTTAGAGGTGTTCGAAGAATAGACGACGAAGATCGAAGAACAATAGAGGTCATCAGCAAACACACTTTCTAGGTCGGAGACTGCTCGGTCGGAGAACAAGAGGTTATTGGAGAACACATGAATGAATTGGACATCTCTAGTATGAAAACTAGATGTTACAAAATCACAAACGAAGAAGCTCTTGTTTGGAAAAATTAAAGAACAAATGAAGCATATGTCAAAATGACATTTGTTGATGTCTGTGTCCCAAAAAGCTTTTAAAGGTATAATGGTCATTGTGGCAAGGGTTCTTAGTTAATAACACCCCTTAGAGTGTCTTTAACTAGGACTATAACACCCCGATTTTTGGACACGTTAACATAAGAATAAAGTAAATAAAACTTTAAATGTTTTGTTTTAAAACATAGAGATTAATATAGAGGATCGTTTCTTAACAAAATACAAGAGTTCGAAAATAAAATTGTTTGTCAAAAAGTACATCAAAAATACTTTTCAAAGAAAATCAGAGCAACTCTATGGCTAATTAGGTAAACCAAGGCTCAACGGCGTCGTCTTCTGGACAGGTATATTCTTGGATCGGGTGTTTAGGTTCTGCTCTGTAAAGACCCAGCTTATTTTAATGTTTAAAAATATTTTACGGTGAATAAAATGGGTATAGGTAAGCATTGGATAAGGCGACAGATGTGTGAGGGTGAGTTTTGGTGAAGATGAGAGGAGCAAATAGGAGTCCTTGGGTGACTGGTCATGGCTTGGAGCATGGCCGGCGTGACCAGTCACGCGAAAATAAAATTTTGGTCAGAGAGCTGGCATGACCGGTCACACGAATGCGTGTCTTTCCGGTGATCGGTCAGGCGGGTACGGGTTTTTCCAATTTTTTTTGGTCAGTAGGTCTTCATAACCGGTCACGCTCATTGCTATTTACGTAGGTTTTAAAGTGTTGAACCAGAAATTTTCTAAACACAACTCTCACATCCTAAATCTGATTTTTCCCCTTCTCTCTCTAGAAAACCCTCATTTCTCATGTCTCCACCCAAAATACTTGATTAAACCTCAATATCCCTCAAATTTTTCCAAGAATTTTTCATTTTTCCCTTTGATTTCAAGCATTTGGAAGTGAATTTTGCTTGGAGAAGACTTGGTTGAGCATTCCTCCACCATTAAAGCTAAGACTTCACCATTTGAGCTCAAAACTTGATTTTTCTTCTTGAAGTAGGGATTTTCTTACTCCTCTTACATGATTATGGCTTATTATTAGTGTATGATGCATTTAACCTTTGAGTTAAGGGTTTGGGTATGCTTGAGTGTGTGTTTGGTGTGTTTAGCTTAAAAGTGTTCACCTTAATTGGCTAGATACTATGTTTGTTACTTGAAAGAGTTGTCGTATGACATCCTTGATAGAAGTGATGCATTGTACTATTCGATATTGATTCAAGGTTGATACATTGGAATAATGTAAATAGTTGCAGTTCATGTGGTGAACTAGACTCCCCAATAGGAAAGCTAGGGATATTATGAGAATTGTGAACTAGACTTCCTTATGGGAATGCTAGGAGTATTGTGAACTAGACTCCAGGACGGGATGACTAGGAAATGGAACTAGGATTCTACGGGAATGCTAGGCATGAGATATCGTTATTGTGGAGTTGAATATGTTATTTGATGATGATGAGAATAGTGATGTGAAACGAGCCTCTGATTAGTAGATTCCAATTTAGAAATGAATCGGTCGTAATGTAACGCATCTTATCATGATATATTAAAGTTTAGCATTATTGTTTACCTTCTATGCCATGACATTCCATCTTCACGTAAGATCTGTGTAGAATTTCTCTACTGGGCTTGTTAGCTCACCCCTTATATATTTTTCAGGTACAGTCCCAGACCACTAGCTTAGACTTGACATGGAGTGTTGGATTTTTGCATAACATTCTAGGAGCTGCATCCGTGGAGTTATTTAACATCTTTCGCCCATTTCTTTTGAAAAAGATGTATCATAACTCTGATTTACTCAATGTCCTAATTCCAATGTAATATTTTGAAACCGTCTTTTACAAAAGTGTAAGAACTCGGGACAACTTTTTACACGACTAATGAAATTTTGGGTATCGGGTGAGACTTTGTGGTTTGTACTATAATTAAATGTATTTATGATTAGTTAAAAATTGAGGCCATGACATGCTCCGTCTTCATCCATACCTGGCATGAAACGCCAGGGGCAAAAACGAAAATGCACCATGAGTTGTAACACTCAATAAGAAGATCCTACTCTATAGATTCCCCTTTTAATGTTTGGAGTATCATGATGTGTGATTATGAATGAATAGTATATCCTAAAATGATAGCAAGTAAGTACTGAAATAAAGTATCAAAATGTCAAGTCACGTTTAATTGATGATATCACTATATTCAAGATACTATTAGAGTTCTCAATTCATTCTATTCTAGTTTGACCACATCATATCCTTCTATCTCGAAATTCCAATATGATACTCCCATTAGTTAACGATCATGACCTCTTTATTAACCGTGCTTCCAAACCACCATGCTCCTTAACCACCTTGATCTCATACATCATGTTCCCAATTAAGATGTTCAGCCTAAGCATTATGTGCTCTCTTATCATGCCAACAACAAACACACCTAAAATACTTGGCACCACTAGACTGAATAAAAGGCATGTTAAGTTTATATATAACTAAGCATGAGCATAACTTGGCTAAATGCATGACACGCTTAAATACACAACTTGAGTAATACATGACCTGGGTACATCACTTGGCTCAAGTCGTATCACTCTCAATAACCAAAGATATTCCCACAAAGAATGTATTCACAACAATATCTAACATTCACAGTTTTCATAAGTTTCCAAAGTTGGGCATCCACGGGATACCCACATATTGATTATCAACTTCACATTCTATATTCACAAGTCCGTATACAAAGATTTAGTTAAACATGCTTTCATGGTGATCAAGCCATTGATTGTCATAGTATAATCATACATCATCGTAGCAAAAATAAAATAGCAAGATATATTCATGGACAATATTTTAACGTGGTAAGATGACATTGCATAATGTTATGTAACTAGTTTAAAATATGAAATTGAAATAGCTATCTAAGTATGCTTAAGTGCAATAGCATGGGTTAAGATTAAGTGGTCCTAGCGTCATAGGCATTAGAATCGTTTAGAGGTATGTGAGTTGGTTTGGAACTAATCATCCAATTAAACATACCAAGTTTATCTAGTTGAACCTTATAGTTCTAAAACAAATTGGCTTTCAAGGGTGAAAGTCATTCAGATGGGCTATCTAGGTTCATCTGGTTGGGTTTGGTGTGCACCAGGTAAAAGAAGTGGTCACGGGGTAGGGGTCATCCGGATGGATGATTTTTGGGTTATCCGGTTAGGGTTCATCTATGTCGAATTTTAGTTTGCCGTATCGCAAGATTAAGGCATTGGTTCAAATCCAAATGTTCTATAATTTTATGAGGATGTAGTTTAAAATATTGGGAATACTTCTTATGAAGGGCTTGAGATTTGGAGATGACTTTATGTTGGTCAAAATATGACGATAACAGGTTTGGTCGCAATCTGCCACAGTATAATAAAATACGGAGTTCTAGAAGACCAAATGAGTTGGTTCAAATTAGAGATGCAAGATAATGTATTGACCTATCATTTACCAAATTTAAGGTCATTCTGAGTCTCGTAGCATTCACACGGTTATTTTTAAGTTCGGGTCAAAAATCTGTCTAAAATAGAAAAGTTCATTTACAGTAGTGAAGGTCATCCGAATGGGCTATCTTTGACCATCCAAATGGGATGTGTTTTCTACGTAAAAAGTGAAATACAGCAATAGGGTTCATATGGATGGGCCATCTTTGACCATCCGGTTGAGAAAGTCGTCTTCTCCAAATGGCAGAGCTATTTCCTCCATTGAAGCACTCCAAACTTATGAACATTCTCTAAACGTTAAAATTGAGAACTAAGAATTGAAAAACTTACATCAATGTGATGAATAAGAATGAATTGGATTGATTTGGAAGTGAACACAATCTCCGAATTGGTGAATTTGTCAAATGGGTCTTCTTCCTCCTCCTCCTCCTCCTCCTTCTTCTTCTTCTTCTTCTTCTTCTTCAACCTCACTGATGTCTCCTTCTCTCTCACTCCCAACTTATAGGAATTGGAGTATTTATAGGAATGGGAGTAGATTCAATCTAACGTATAGGAGTTAATCAAGTGAGATGGAGGGAGGAGAAACAATAGTGTGAAGAACAAGGTTTTTCACTGTCATGGATGGGAATGAGAAGACAGCCATGGTGGGCTGAGTTGACCCCCATGGTGAGCTAGGATGGGAGAGGAACAGAGGTAGGGGAACAGAGGTGAGGTCACGATGGGGGAAAAATAAGTATGGAGGGAAGATGTATACATATATATACATAACCAGATACACACACACACACACACACACACACACACACAAATGAAAAAAAATGTTTAATTATGTATTTAAAGCGTAAAAAATGCAAAACTCCAATTTAAATTATTTTTTTAATATTGATCTACGTTGCGATAATTTAAATGGTTTACACAAAACATGGGTTAAAAATACAAAATATTTATTTATTATTGATTAATTTAAAACGGGTCCTTACAACTTATCCCCTTAAAGAATTTCGTCCTCGAAATTACCAGTTGTCGCTATTGAAAAGGTACTGGTGGTTGGCTTGTATGACATCTTCCCTCTCCCAAGTAGATTCTTTAATGTTGCGGTGTTGCCATAGTACTCTGACAAGACAAATAATCTTTCCTCACAAGTCTTCTCTCCGTGGTCAATGATACGTATAGGCCGCTCTTCATACGCGGTATCTTCGTCGATGGTGACTTCTTCCTAGTTGAGGATTTAGGTCAGGTGTGCCATGTATTTCTGAAGCATAGATATATGGAACACATTGTGCACTCAGTCGATATGAGGCGGAAGTGCCAAACGATAGGCAACTTCTCTGAGGTGATATCTTCAAGAACATGTGATCTCCAACATTGAAAGTCAATTGTGTGTTTCTTTTGTCTGCGTAGCTCTTTTGTCTGCTTTGTACTGTCAGTAGTCATTGTCAGATGACTTTGACTTTCTTAGTGGTCTCTTGCACAATGTCTGGTCCCAAAAGGATGGTTTCTCCTACTTCGGTCCAACATATAAGTGATCAGCATGGGCGTCCATGGAGTGCTTCATACGAGGCAATTTCAGTACTCGACTGGTAGCTATTGTTGTACGTGAATTCTACGAAAGGTAAATGTCTCTCCCAATTTCCTTGAAAATCTAAAACACATGCTCTAAGCATATCCTCCAACGTTTGAATGGTCCTTTCTGATTGTCCATTCGTTTGCGGGTGAAAGGCAGTGCTCATTCAAAGATCAATTCCTAATGCTTTTTGTAGGCTCTGCCAGAACGTCGATGTAAATCTCGGGTCTTTGTCTGATATAATGGATATAGGTACTCAGTGGAGTCTAATGATCTCCTTGATATATAGTCGATTGTACGAATCCATCGTGTCTAATATCTTGATCGGTAGGAAATGTGAGGACTTAGTCAGACGGTCCATGACGACCCAAATGGCATCATGTCTTTGAATTGACTTAGGTAGTCTTGTCACAAAATTCATAATAATATGCTCCCACTTCCATCCTGGTATCATTAAAGGCTGCAAGGTTCTTCTTGGCTTCTGGTGTTCTGCCTTGACTTGCTGACACATGAGGCAAGTAGCTATGTACTTGACCACGTCCTTTTTCATTCTGCTCCACCAGTATGTTCTTCTCAAATCTTTGTACATTTTGTTACCTCCAAGGTGGATGGCAAAATTTGACTTGTGAAACTCGTTCAGCATTGACCCTTTGATTGTCCAGAAGTCTGGCACAAAGATCTTGCCTAGATATCTCAGTTCTCGGTCTGTTCCAACTGTCCATCCTACAGATGCTTCTCCCTTTGCTAATCGGCCTTTGACAAGGTCTGACTCTGTGTCAAGCGTCTGTACCTTCAAAATTTCTTCATGAAGTGCTAGCGTAGCTGTCAGTGTACAGAGGTAGGCTCACTCCTGATTCTCACTCTGCTATAGTCCATATTCTTGTATCTGTTCAAGCATCTTCCATTCTCTAACGGCTAGGCTAGCGACAAGTCCTCGGCACCTGTGGCTAAGCGCATCAGCTACTACATTAGCTTTTCCCGGGTGATAGGACAGGGTGAGGTTGTAATCCTCGAGGTACTCCATCCATTAACGTTGTCTCATATTCAGATCCTTCTAAGTGAATATGTACTTGATACTCTTGTGATCCGTGAAGACTTTGAACTTTTCACTGTAAAGGTAATCACGTCAAATCTTAAACTCGTGAACTACTGTAGCAAGTTCTAAGTCATGAGTCAAATAATTCTGCTCTTGCGGCTTCAGTTGGCATGACCCATAGGCTATGACTTTCCCATCTTGCATAAGTACACAACCCAATCCTTCTTTCGATGAGTCACAATAGAATACATACCCATGTTCCGCTCTAGAATGATAAGAATTGGGGCATTAGTCAATCTATACTTCAGCTCTTGGAAAGATTTCTCACATGCATCGCTCCAATCAAACTTGATTCCTTTTTGGGTCAGTCGAGTCATTGGTTTGGCCAAACCTGAGAAATCCAACATGAATCGTCTATAATAACCAACTAGTCCCAGAAAGCTGCGGATCTCGAACACTTATGTCGGTCGCTTCCAATCCTTTATGGCTTCTATCTTGCTGTCATCAACTGCAATTCCCTTCTCTAACACCACGTGGCCAAGGAACTTGACTTCTTTCATCCAAAATTCACACTTGCTGGCCTTGGTGTAAAGTTGATTATCCTGCAAAATCTGGAGTGTGGTCCTCAAATGTAGCTCATGTAGTTCCTCGGTTGCAGAGTAAATCAATATGTCGTCAATGAACACTACCACAAATCGGTCCAAGTATGGAGTAAAATTTTTGTTCATGAGGCACATGAATACTACTAGGGCATTGGTTAGTCCGAAAGGCATCACTACAAACGTGTAGTGGCCATACCTTGTTTAGAAAGCTGTCTTCTATACGTCTAAGTCCCTAACTCTTAATTGATGATATTCGGATCACAAATCGATCTTGAAGAAACAAGTTGATCCTCTTAATTGATCAAACAAATCATCAATTTGGGGAAGTGGATATGTGTTCTAGCTCGTGAGACGATTGAGTTGTCTGTAGTCAATACAGAGTCTGAGCGTCCCTTCTTTCTTCTTCACAAAAAGTGCTAGAGCTCCCCACAATGAAGTACTCCGTCGAATGAAACCTTTCTCCAAAAGTTCTTCAACTCATTCAGTTCAGCTAGCGCCATTCTAAATGGTGCCATGGATATCGGTGTAGTCCTTGTAAAAGCTCGATTGTGAAGTCCAATTCTTTGGTCAGCAGTAGTTTCAGTAGCTCCTTAGGAAATACGTTAGTGTACTTGTCGCGCCCGGAAATTTTCTCGGCCCCCCTCACGAATAATGAATTATTGAACGGGGCTGAATTATTTCTTGATCTGATATGCGACGAAAAATAAAAATTGTTTAACAGCT
>JABCMJ010026821.1:0-15161 GCA_014822125.1 Arbutus unedo | reverse complement strand
TGATATTCGGGAGAAATTGGAGGCCGCAAATGCAGTTCTAAAGAAGGTGAAAATGGAGTTGGATCTGGTTTCAAAGCAACAGGGGACGGTGGATTCCAACGCCAAGGACAAATCTTGTTCTCCAAAAAATGTAGAAACATTCGATGCCCATTCACTTCATAAGGTTGAAAAGGTGAACGAGGCTAGCGACTCCAAAGGCAAACATTCTGTCACTAATGATGTTATGTGTGGTCTCTCGTTTTTTTCTGACGTTTCTAATGAGGCATTGATGCCAGAATTGGTCATGTCTGAGTCAGTAAATTTAAGTCAGATACATCAATCTCCTGAAAGTACACATTGAGACAATTTATTTGCGTTGCTAGTTTTTGAAATGCCTTTCATTGAATGTCATCTATGCTTGATGTGTTATCTTCTAGTTAATAAAACTTGAGTTCTTCAACCGTTACGTTTTGGTTTCCTTTCCTCAGTGGATACACTGAAATTTGAGTTCTTCAACTGTCTCGTTTTGGTTTCCTTTCACCAATGGTGCACCGCTACTCGTCTTGTGCTTGAAATCTGAGGTTCTTTCTTAGTATTGCAGGTACTTGTTTTGAAGTTCATAATCGGGCTCGGGGCAAAAACTTCTGATACCCTATTACAGAAAAAGGTACTCATTTTGAAGCTACTTTGTTTCTATTTTCTCTTGAACGTGTCTAGGAACATAGATGTTATGTGTGCATCCGGACACAAAATTATCGGATGCATGCGTGTTCAGATGTGCAAGAACATATGTGTTCCTACCTAGACTTTTTCCTCTACAGTTATTAATCCATCTTTTGATGGGCACATTCTAATAAAGAAGGTTGTACTGTTTGCAGTTGCAGTGGGGAAATACTGTTCTAATATTTTAACCACAAATTAATCTCCTTTAAAATATACCCGGTCCAGTCACAACTTAATCAAGTTAAATAGGTGCTATTTTTTAGCTACTAATACTTCGACCGTTGCTTTTTATTTAGTAAGGTTTTTTCAAAAGCGATTGCAATAAGAGAAAGGGATAGGACCGCACATGATAGATGAGATTAGTCTGAGGAGTTTGTTGACGTGTTTATAGATTTGAATGAGATTCAAGATATGTGAAAATGGTGAAATTTGCTAACGGTGTAAGAAAGAGTGTCTTCAGGAAAAAAATGTATGTAGTGTGACTATTCCTCTGGGGCAAAAGTTGTTGTTTGCTTTGTTTCTTCAAAATGGCTGAATCTCGGTCTTGACAACAGGGGTCCCGCTATTGATCACGAAAGTGACGATATGGACCTAGCTCTTTCCCCCATCAAATTCTGGCTTTACATGCCTAAATTCATGTAGTATAATAGCAAGGTCTCGAGCAGAAAGGGTGTGCTACATATGAAACTGTTTTGGTTGCCTAAAAGATGGAGAAAAAAAAAGATTCATTGTTGTGTTTTGCATTCCAAGCGAGATGTTGGTACTAAGAGAGATTGTAGGGGTGTTGTTTTGTAAACACTCCTCCCGAAGATCATCCTTAATACATATGTTTTCTTCGAATGGTACGTTCGGAAAAATTAATTGAGACAATACTAAGACTAGGCGTAGGCTTACCTATATCAAACTCTACTCTACTCAATACTAAATTTTAGCTATTGATTTAGTCTCTTGGCATTACCTACTAGAGAAAATCCATTTTATATCACTCAATATAAGTACAATTTCGATTAAATTGAATCAACGGCCTATATTTTCATTTTATTTTAAATTTTTTTATATTATTTCATCAAAATAAAATGAACTAAACAACCCCTAATATGACACATTTGAGCATGCCTTAGGACTCTTGACCTCATTTCTCTCTAAATTCTCAACACAATACTAAAGTTTTGAAAATTTCACTGGCCTCCCCTGATGTTTGTGACAAATATGCAGATCTCTCCTCGGATTTCTAAAATTATACCGTTCTTCTCTACTTTTGTTGACAATGTTGTTTTACCCCTTCTTGTTACATTTTTTATGGAAAAAAGTTAGTGGAGATGATATCATGCTTATCTTAATGTGTAATGCCTAATTACCCCTCCACCAATTCCTTCCCCTCTTGTATGTCTTTTCAAAAATCTCCCTCATCCCTCCCCCCCTAAAATTTTGTTGAAATCAATTGTGATTCCATTCTATATCATCCAATGCAATCCAATCTAATCCAACCCAATAGCTACCCTTAAACAAACAAACTAAATGTACGCATATATAGATGCATATATCCTAGGTGTAAAGATTGGATGAAAATGGGGACAAAAAGGTATCTGCATAAGTAAATAGTTGGTGATTCTATTAAATGTTCTTCCTCTCTGGCTCTTTTTATTGAGTAAATCGCCATTAATTGTATTAATCAATTTCTCTTTCTAAACATCTCTCCAATGCTGGAGCCATTGTACACATCTCAGTATCACTTTAATCCAAATCAACCACAATCATGTCAAATTTAGAATATAATTTATCAACACTAAATCACCTAAAGATTCACAGTTCGTTGTACAATACCAAGATCAATTAAAGCATTACATGCATGACTCTCTTGTCCTAAGTTGCAATGTAACAATCCGGGATTTTAAAATTAATAAATTAATTTAAAAATTATTTAGTTGTATTTTATAATAAATAATTTGCATTTAAGATGAATTAGAACCAATAATTAGCAAAACATATGAACAAGATTGCGGGTGCACGTGTGAATGGTTGGGGTGAGAGACACTAGATCATATTCTAGTTCTTATCCCTTAATTTGCCATATTATCCTATATATTGCCAGCCTCCTTTCTTTTTATATCACACCAACAATCAATGACTAGAGTTAGAGAGCAAGAGAGAGGAAGAGAGTGAAGCAATTGTGGAGGAGAAGGAGAAGGAAGAAGGAGAGTACCGAACCACTGCCAAATCAACCCACGACGCTGAAACC
This sequence comes from Arbutus unedo, assembly GCA_014822125.1. Classification (NCBI taxonomy): domain Eukaryota; kingdom Viridiplantae; phylum Streptophyta; class Magnoliopsida; order Ericales; family Ericaceae; genus Arbutus; species Arbutus unedo. Next base: position 12,220 of record JABCMJ010026821.1, on the reverse strand, counting down.
CACAATCGAGGTAGATTATCCTATCTAAACCTTACATTACAGTGTTGGTCAATGATTTATTAAAAAAAACGTGTGTGAATCGAACATGTTCGTTGTCTATTTGAGACCCCAACGATCAATCTTTATGTGGTCAACCAGGTTTTGAAATGCGGTTGACCATCTTTTGAAAAGCGATCAATCTGGTTTTCTGATGTGGTCAATCGTTTTTTGCTATGCGGACGATCGATCATGACCAAATAGAACAAAACTCCACCATGACCTTATATACATCTCGCACAAACATAGACATTTATTTTGTCATGATGTCCATGAATTCTCCTACGATTTTGTGAGAGCAGGTGAACCTACCATGAGACCATATTAATGTTATTGTTATGCTGGTGTTATTATGCTCTTGTGGGACTGTTATTATGTTGCTCAAATGCTATAATTAATGTCGTTATGTTGAACTTGGGGAACAATCTAGTATCTTATGTTAGGGATATTGTGTCTGTGCAAATGATGTTCGAACCAAGCTGGCGGAAGGATGGTCGAGTAATTATTATAATTAGGTTCACTATTAGAGACAACTAAGCTAAATGGAATATCAAAATGATGAATTGGTTTGAATAATCTCGAGCTTGTTTGTGATGCCAATGAGTCTCGTATGAGTGTTAATCCGTATGTCAGATGATCTTAAATTGGAATGTGAGGCGTTTAGATGCGTTGAAGGACTTGATGAATCATAATAGTTGACTCATGCCAAAGATGATAAAATTATATTTCGATAACTTCAAAAGATAAGAAAAAGTGTTTTGGCCTTAAAAAAGTAATTGCATCTCAAAAGTCATGGAGATAACCCATACATATCTCAAACCATGAGGAAATAAAATGGACTTTAACTCAAATGCTATTCAAGAGTTGGAGAAGATGGCAAAAGTAGATTTTTGGATGCTGTTTCAAGAGTTGTCTTAAAAGGGGGATTAAAGTGAAAGAAACACAATGTTTGGGGTACGAATAGAAGAAAAGTGTATTTATCCCATGAGAACTCCATTTCCCATGGAAATAATATTTTGATTTCGAAGCGACGGCAATAGCAATTGGGAACTTGCCTCCGCAACCGCCCCCTCTCTCTTCTCTCTCTCTCCGTCCCCTCTTTCTTCAGTTTTTCCAGATTCTCATCACTGTTCGTTCTCTCGACGGCTGTCTGCTTCTCTTTCTATATTATTTCTCACCATTTCTGTCGATTTTCTCTTCCTGCAGTTCGACGTCACCGCTACGTCTTCGTTTCCAATTTGCACCAATCCACCGATCTAAAGTTCCGGCGAATTTACAGGAGGCACTTGTCGGAATCCGTTGGGTTGTGTAATCGGACATCTCTTCTGAGGAATCTAGTTGGGGATCAAGGTTGAGAAAACTAGGGTTTTGGATTTATTTTTTTTGTTGTCCGCTATATTCGTGTTATTTTACAATTATGCCTCGGAGTTCGCGGCACAAATCGCACAAAGTGAGCAAACATAGTTCCAAAGACGCTAAAGAGCACTCGGAATCGGAGAAAGAGGATGTGAAGAAGATGAAGGATAGGAACAACGGTGAAGGTTCAGTTAGGGTTTCTAGGGATTTGGGTTCGAGTGAGAAGCGGAAAATCTCTAAAGATGCATCTGCTCGCGATAACGGTAGCACGGCCGAAGAGTATGTCGGTTCAAAGAGGCGCAAAGAGAAGGCTGATGATAGATGGAACGGCGGCGGGGATGAAGAAGACGGTGGTGCAAAGGCGGTGATTAAAGAGGTGAAAGGAGAAATTTCAAGGATTGACGGAGATAAGTCCAAACCTTTGGCTGATTCGAAGAGGATTGATGGAGAGAAGTCCACACTCTTGGCGGATTCAAAGAGTAAAAGTAGTAGAAGGCACGAAAGTGTAAGTGACAAGAAAGATGACAATGTGGGTTTATTGGCGGAGAAAGAGGAGAGTAAGAGTACTATCAGCAGAGTTGACTCAAAGAGAAAGTCTGAAAAAGATTCAGTGCCAAAAGAGGTTCAGCAGAATAAGGATTCAAAGGACAAGGAACGTGGGTTAGAGAGGGAGAGGAAAATTATCCAGGACATCAAACGCGAAAAGGAGGCGACAGTTGACGTTGAAGCCGCTAGGAAACAAGGCGAAGACCGACAGGGCAAACGGGGTAAAGAAAATACCGGTAATATAACTAATTGTTGTGTTTTGTTGCTATGTCGATACGGCATTGTTGGTTTGGTAAAGCTATATTTGTGGTTGATAGGTATCAGTATATATGACTATATGTTGATTTCCTTGTTTAACTTTCACTATGTGAGAGCTTTTTATGTACCAATTGGAGGCATATTTGTTTTGTTAATGGCCTATTAACCAAAACATCAAAATAGCAATCAGATTGCTCTGCATATGCTTGGAGTTAGAAAATGGTGGAAATTGGAATAATCGATTTCATTTTTAACTTCAACAAAAAGGAAGACGAAGTCGTCAAGGGAGTAGTCAGGGTACAGAGATGGATGTTTGAGGATATGCTAAGAAGTAGCTTGATTGAACTCCAACTACACAGAGAAGGAGATATTGCTTCGAGAATCTTGTTCAGTGTTTACATTGGATTATGTAGTATTGCATATGGAAATGGACTTTTCAGTTCGTTTTAATGGCACCTCCATCAATTGCAAAGTTTGTTTGCATATCTTCTTGAAGGGGCACAGACTTCCCTTCACCTGTTAAATAGATCATGACCGTACTCTCGATGTTATTTTTTCCTTGGTTGGAAGGGATATGGACAGAATTGGCAGACCTGCTGTCTTAGTTGTAACAAATAAAAAAAATGATGAATCATTGATTAAGAACATGTGAAGGGTCGGTTGTTGTTATTTAGGAGAGACTTGACCTTTTGCTTGTGTCTATGCGCATTTGTATGTGTGGGTGTGAGGAGTGTAATGAATTTTACTAATGGAATTGTAAGGACCAAATGTTCGGAGGCACTGCTTCAAATGCCTCAGCCCAGTGCACATTGAGAAAGCATCTTCTTCCACTGGCGACTATTACTGAGTGAGTGCGGGCCTTGATGTTGACTGTGAATTTGGCTCTTGTGTGTTGTTGGTATCTTATCATAGTATCTTACAATTATCTATTATTTATTTCCTAACACCGGATTTCTAGTCTTCCTGTCCTTGAGCCCACAAACTTCCTCCCCCAGTTTTTGACAGCATTCCCAACTTTTCCCCACTTTTTTTGAAGATTAAATCTTGTTATTTTTGGGAAGGAACTGTCTCCACAGGGAAATTAATCACCGTTGTTGTTGATGTTTATCCCTTGTAAGGACACTATTTGTGTCTTAAGACTTAAAAGTACTTGTGTCCTATGGATTATTAAATTTTTCTGCTATCTTGGGAACTGAAGCTGCAGAACTACATCGAACCTTCTTATGTAGTAATACATATAGTAAATAGGTTCTTAACTTCCCTTATTGCCACCTCCCACTAGTTGCAAAGTTATTTTTGCTTGTCCTGTTACGAGGGGTACTCCCCTACACCATTTGGATATACCCGACCATGAACTTCTTCTCTCATTTATTACTTTTCAGATAATTATCATCCTCCCATTTTTAGTTCACACAGTTCTCTGTCTCTCTCAAACTGCATCACCACTCTATTCGCTTTGCACGCCAACAAACCCACCAGCTTATCCTAACAACTCATCGTCCTGATTTTCTGAATTGGGCGCATTCTTTTGGGAAATTCATTTGTGTAGCTTGAGAGGTGTTATTATCTGACTTTTGTGTCTGGCTTTTAGAGTTTTGTCCCCTTTTAACCTAGAAGTTTACTTGGCATGTATTGTAGATTGCATCTGAAATTGTGTATGTGCCGGTGTCTCCTTGAGAGAGAGCTACGGTTGTGATTATTCTGGTGCAAGAGAGGTTGGAAAAGGAGGTCCTTCTAAATCGAGGAGGGAGGGGTGGGGGGGAGAATGAGACTCCAACTTGGCACCCAAGGAAAAGTTCCTGGTTACACCACCGCAACTATGGCTGGGTGTATTGGCTGAGTTGACTAAGTAACATGTTCAAGCTGAAATGATTCATGCAGTTGATGTCTGATCATCTGCATTTGGGGTATAGGATGTTAAGAATTTCTACGTTTCCTTGGTTGAGATTTTCTGGTAAATACTTGTTACGCTTTGGACTGAGGAGGTATCTAGTAACGATGAGTTGTACTGTTTGCTGATTTCTGTGGTGCCAATGTTTGTGAGCACAACCTCATGTAGGTATCTGCCAAAAGGATACACCATATTATTAAGCACTTCTTATTTTATTACACATGTATGTTCAGTTCTCTGATATACGATAAATTATGTCTGAAAGCAACTGGTGAATTGCTTTCTAGCAGTGGCCTTTCTTTCTTAGATTTCGTTGAGAAACAAACTGAAAAAAATTGAAGACACAAGGAACTTGTGAATATGCAAAATGCTTGGATTTCGATCATCAGTTGATTTTACAAATCAAGAACCTTCTGATAGTAAGTTGGTTCAAGCTCTACTATGAAACATCTGGCTGGGGAAGTCGTTATCGCTGTGATTTTTCCTGGTCTTTACTACCACATCTCTCCAATCCCTTATTACCACAACTTGCCATTTCAAAAGAATGTTATGACGGGCTGGATTCGGTGTGTGTAACATAGTGTGCTGTTCATGTGTTACGTTTATTACTTATTCTTGATCTTCTACTCAAAAAATTAGATGGTACATTGGTTTTAGTTTGATGGTAGAAGACATTGCTGTTGTCGTTTTATATTTTGTCTTTCACTTGATTTCAGTTGCACTTTCAAGTGGCTTAACTCTCTTATTTTGTTCTTTCTTTCAGAGCATCCTATACACGATGAGTTGAGGAATCCTGAGCTAGAGAAGGAGCTTGAGAGACGGATGAGGAAGAGAGGTGATGGCTCTACAGAAAAAGATAAATATCATGTTGCTGCAAAAGAAAGTGAAGATGGAAGGCTATCCTCAAGGGGAGAGCGTGCCAAGGATGGAAGGTACAAGGATGAAAAGCATAAGGATGGCAGTTCTGGAGATAAGCATCGCGATGATAGTGACCGAGGCAGCAGACACAAAGATGACAAGTATAGGGAAGATGCTGAGAGAGATGGAAGACGCAGGGATGTTAAGTATCGGGAAGATGGTGAGAAAGACTATAGACACAAGGACAATAAATACCGTGAAGATGGTGACAGAGATAATAAGCTCAAGGACGATAAATACCGTGATGATGGTGATAGAGATAGAAGACAGAGGGATGATAAGTACCGTGAAGATGGTGACAGAGATAAAAGACAGAGGAATGATAAGTACCGTGAAGATGGTGACAGAGATAAAAGGCGGAGGGACGATAAGTACCGTGAAGATGGTGATGTGGATATTAGATACCGAGACGAGAAGTATCGGGAAGATGGTGATAGAGATAATAGGCACAGGAGTGATAAGTATGATGAAGATGGTGACAGAGATTATAGACACAGGGGTGATAAGTATCATGAACATGGGGAAAGAGATGATAGACACAGGGATGACCGGTATGTGGAAGATGGTCAGGTGGATGGTAAAAATAGGGAAGAGAAGAATTGGGAAGATGTTGGCAGAGACAGTAGATTCAGGGAGGGAATGCAAAGAGAAGATAATGACAAAGACAAGAGGCTTCGGGATGTTAAGTACCGGGATGAACAGTCCTCTAGAGACCGCACAAGTGGTAAGTCTGATATGAAGCATTTGAGGGATGAAAGTAGTGCTGCAGCAGAACTTCATCACAGGAAATCCAACAATCGTGATGCTAGTCCAATTTTTGATGATCAGAGTTCCAGATACAAAGATGATAAAGGGAGAAGAAGAACTAGTGATAAGGAGGACCATGGTGAGACTAGATCCCGTAGTAGTACCAAAGAGCAAACTAATGAAGGAGAAAAGAAATCTTTGAGCAGTGTGAGAGTAGAGTTGGTTGGTGATAGAGGAAGATCTAATTCACGTAACACTGCTTTGGACATTACCCACAGAGGACGGAGGAATTCTCCTAGCTCTAGCTCTTATGCTGTAAAAGATCATTACAGGTACTTTTACTTCCATTTTTCCATAATGCAGGAAAGATGTGTTGATTGTCCGTTCTGTTTTTACTGGATGTAGTTTAAATATGATTATAATTGAGAGTTATGTGATAGTATGTCCTAAATATGATATTCTGCCAGTTAAACAAACAGAGATTTTCTGTTATGGTCACTGCTTTGGGCACTGATGCCTCCTCATCTCCTGCTCCGTTGCATGGATGCCCTATTTTCAGGGAAGCAGCCGCGTCGAGATGGCACGACACGGGTGTAGGCATGGAATCCGTGCCAGATCCTTCTAAAAATAAACGCATCCTTCTAAGAAGAAAGAGAGAGACTGCTTGTTGCGGCCTTTGCTTTTTCAAAATGGAACTATAATGGGGTTGAGCCAGTAGTATCATCTAAGCTATTTTATATTTGGAAGGGCCAGAGGCTAGAAGTTGTTTGGGCAAATGTTCATGTAATGAAAAACATAATTCGTGGGCTATGGATTGTATGCGGCCCATATGGGTTTATTTTTTGAACAACTTTTTGACTCCATTTCATATAGGAATACATTTAAAAATCATATTTGACGGTCCCCAGGCATGTATCCAAATTTCGATACATATCTCTGAGTTCTCTATTTTTAGATTTTTGGTGTCCGGCATCCAAATATACACCTGCATCCGATCCCTGCACCCAAGTCCTTGCAACGTAGGATCCTGCTGGAACAAAACTCTGATTGCCACCCCGTGTTATATGCTGGCTGTTGACATGATGTCAATAGCCTTGAAATGGGTTGGGTAATGAATGTACCCACTATTTTGAGTGGGAAAGAGGCAGAAAAACCAACACAATAAGAAACTCTGTAGTGGGTTTGTATCAGCATCCAACAACTTGAATCTCTACAGATGGTACTTTTTATCATCATCGGATTATTGTTTTCCAGCGGCATTGTTATTTGTTACCAAGATGCTATTCACTGTATATTAACATGTCTTGCTTTGAACATAGTGTTTACTGTGGTAGCTACTAAACTGTGGCTTTGAACCATTTCATTTTTCTTTCATTCTTTTTCTTGGGTTGCCTTGCAGGCTTCCAAAGCATGAAGAATCAAATAGTAGGGACTATATTCACGAAGAGAGATTTAGGCGTAATGTAACCTCTGGTAAGGAATATGCTGCTGGAGTAGGGGAAAAGGCTTCACATTCTCGGTCCAGTGATAAAACGCTAAAAAAGGATGACATCCATGTGGTTGAGTTTTCTGGTGAAAGGCATCCAAAGGAAGATGCTCATGCTTCACCCTTACATTTGCTGGATAAATCACCATCTTCTACAAGTGCTGACCGCAGACAATTGAATAGATCCAATGTTAGGCGAAATCTTGATATTGAAGACTCAGGGCAGAGAAGTGGTGGTTCAAGGGATGCAAAGAGCCCATCTCAAGTTGACGGGGACAACAAGTCTGTCTCTTCACCTTTTAGTAGAACTGGTCACTTTTCTAGTAATCCCAGGTCCTTCCTACCTCCTCCACCCCCCTTCAGAATGGGGGCTGACAGCCCTCTAGTTTTGGGCTCTTTCGAAGATGACAATAGAAGTAAGTCAAACAACCGTCATAGGAGGATTGGTGATCCATCCATGGGAAGAGCACAAGGAAGTCCTTGGAGAGGTGTCCCAAACTGGCCTTCCCCTGTGCCAAATGGCTTTATTCCTTTCCAGCATGGCCCACCTCAAGTAGGTTTCCATCCTGTTATGCAGCAGTTTTCTGCTCCTCCAATGTTCAATCTTAGACCTCCTTCAATGGAAATGAACCAATCTGGGGTTCCTTACCATGTCCCTGATGGTGATAGATTTTCTGGCCATGGGCGTCCCCTTGGTTGGCGAAATCCGGTGGATGATCCCATCCATGGATGGGATGCAAGTAATGCTGTTTTTGGAGATGAATCTCATGTTTATGGGAGACCACCTTGGGACCATAACAGAACCCTCACCGGTGGTCAGGTGTGGGAGACTAGTAGTGGAGCCATGTGGAAAGGGCATAACAGTGTTGCAAGCACCGAGTTGCCATCTGCTCCTGATAGAGGTGGTTTTTCAGCTCGTGGACAAGCAGATGAAGTTTGGCCTGGCCAGTCAGGTCTGAAAGCTCAGAGTAATGAAAAACATCCTAGTGCTCAGGTGGAGAGCATTGACATTGACCAGTCAAATGACTTTGTTGAAAAGAGTGCTCTTGAAACTCCCAAAACTATTCCTGAGGAAGTACCCAACCTTGTAAGAGAAGAGGATGCTTGCCTTTCACATCTTTATCTTTCCATGCTTGACATTTCACTGGATCTTACTGAACCTGAGTTATATAGCCAGTACACAAATTTGGTGGGTATGGATCCGAGCACTGTTTCTGAGGGACAGGATTCCAAGTTCTTACTTGTGGAGGTAAAATGGGTAAAGTTTGTGGCCAATAGTTATCCAATTTGGCTTCATTGTTAGTTGTCTAACTTTAATTGGGTTCCTTTCGTTTTTGGCTAATGTGACAGGAGGCTATGGGCTCCACAGCGGAACTCTCTAATAGAAGTTCTAGTGCTTCACTTTTTCCTACCTTCAATAATTCTGTTTTGCAGGTATGTACATGGTAATAATTTTTTTTATATGGCGTGATTTTCATGGTGTTGCCAAGGCCTTTTGAAGCTATATGCTCCATGGAATGGATTGTATCCTTTGTAGAAATGAAAGAATACTGATGCACTATGAAAGAATATTGACAGTTGTTAGATGATTCTGTTTGTATGGTAGTGCTCATAGTATGGTGTTCGCAAAAAAAACACGGTGCTAATTATCAACAAATTAGCATCTATTGGTAGTAATGACATAGTTATGCTACTGGTCTAGTTGATCCATAAACATGCACACAATACGTTGCTACTGTTACTGTAAGCTGGACTTGAGTTACTAACTATAATGCTGACCATTCACATGTTCACCCGTAGTCAGCATCATAGTTTTAGACATAACATGGTTATGGAGGGACTATCCGGTCCCAAGGTGCTGTTGGTTGTGAACTTACACTCTCAATTACCCATTCCCCGCGGAACAATCCTATATTGCTTTTGGTCTCGTGAACTTCGTTAACTGGTGGTTAGTGATGGTGATTCAAGCTCGTGACTGTCGTCTTCTAATGGTCAATAAATAGGAGCATGTCTAGTAAAGTTCATTATTTTCGAGTTTACATGCTTTGCTGATCCTGACTTCAGTATGTCCTTGTTTTCTTTCAGTTGCTCAAGTAGGTTACAAGTTCAAGCTTTACATAGCTGTTGTTGAATGTTGTTTACAGAGCAGAACTGTCTCTTGGGAAAAAAATATTTTTCTCTTTTATCAATTCTTGATCTCAAATTTCCCTGGTAGTAACGGTTAGAATGGTTCCATTGTTGACTATGTTCGAAATTCTATCTTACAAATGTTACGGTTAACTTGCAGAAAGCCATGTCCTTGTACAAGAGGACAAGAGAAGAAGTCAGGGCTATACATGGAGACAAAGTACCAATTTTCAATTTGGAGAATCTCCTGTCTGCTGTTGCACCGAATCAGGAGGGATTATGTTCACACGATAAACCAGGAGATGTGGTACCAGAGAGTGATCAGCAAGAAGCACTTGCTATTGCTTCAGCTTTAAGAGAAGTGAAAAAGGAAATATCTCCTGAAATCACTGCTGGTAAGATAGATGAACCCGTCTTATCAGAACCCGTTCAGGGTGATGGTCAGGAGAAATCGGAGGCCGCAATTGCAGTTCTAAAGAAGGTGAAAGTGGAGTTGGATCCGGTGGTTTCAGAGCAGGATGGGGTGGCAGTGGATTCCATTGCTGAAGAAAATCCTTGTCCAGAAAATGAAGAAAAATCTAGTGCTCATTCACTTGGTAAGGTTGAAGAGGCGAATGGGGCTAGCGACTCCAAAGGCAACTGTTCTGTCACTAATGATGTCGAGTGTGATCTCTCGCTTTCTTCTGACGTCTCTATTGAGGCAGTGATGCCAGAGTCAGTCGAGTCTGAGTCAGTAAATTTAAGTCGGATACATCAATCTCCTGGAAGTACACATTGAGACAATTTATTTGCGCTGCTGCAAGTTTTTGAAATGCCTTTCTTTCGTTTGAGATAATGCAGTCTATGATGTCATCATCTATGCTTTGCTGCATTATCTTCTAGTTCGTTAATAAAACTTTTAAGTTCTTCAACCGTTTTGTTTCCTGTCCTCAATGGATGTACCCACAACTCATCTCCTGCTCGTATTTTGCTGAGGTTCTTTCGTAGTATTGCAGGTACTTGTTTCGATGGTACTGTTCGAGGGTAAACATATGATCCCCTTGTCACCAAAAAAAGAAAGAGACAGTTTCTTGCTTTGAAACTATTTTGTTCTATGAACAAGTCTACACACACAGCTTTAAAGCCCAGACCCGGATTCTAATGTGACCGGAACTGTCTAGTGCACGTGAGCTCCACATGTATTGGACATTTCTAGATACATTTAGGTCTGAATCTGTATTTTGAAGCTGTGTGTAGACTTTCTCCTGTTATATTTCCTTTCTTAGTAAAGTAATGTTACCTTTTGATGTGCTTCTAAAGAAGTTAGTACTGTTTTGCAGCTGCAATTGGGAAATATTGTTCTCAATGTCCTCCTGCCTGGTATGAGGTAACTCAAAACAGTTTGGTATGTCCTTTGATTAGAAATTAAAACTCTTTGAAAAATCGTGGATCGGGAACGGGATTGTCAAATTCTCCTTCGGTCCATCTCGTTGCCATCTCTATCCCTGTTTTGGTCGGTAGATTCGGAATTCACCCAATTTAACCATCCCCTGATAGTTGGTATTGTGTTTTTCAGGGGGGGGAAAAAAAAGTAGGGAGAAGGATTTCAATCGACTATAGGTCAGTTACTAATCAACTTCTGGTTCTACTGAAAATGCTATAGTTATTTACCCCGAAACTTTTGGCCCTTTTGGTATTACAGTCTTCACCTCCGGCCTCGTACACCTTTTTTTTCCCGCTATGACCCCTCCAATTGTTCATTTGCCAAGAAAGGAAAGTTTTTTTTTTTTTGGTATTTTATGTGTTCAATTAACAGAAAATTTATGGATTTAAGCTTCTTACCGTCTTGCTAAAATTATTTTTTTTCTCGAGATTTTTTCTACTAAGAATGTAAAATTTTGTTCTAATCTTATTTTTACATTGATTTTTACACAATTATGTAACTTTCTCATAAGTTCTTTTATTAAGATATGAACACAAAGAAAGCTTTATTTTTATTTTATTTTATTTTATTTCATTTTATTTCAATAACATTTTTCTACATTTACTTCTGAGTTCTGACAAAGTGAACGGAGTTCTAATGATTCTGTTAGAAAAATAGGATGAAACGAGAAAGGTAAAAAGATCCAAGGGCCAAAACGTGAATTAAGTTATACTTTAGAGACTCAATGTTAATTACCTTAATTAATCTGGGTGCGAGTTTTCCAGCGGATTCCGTTAAATGGAAAGATTCCACTATTTTTAAAGTAAGTTTTGGAATACACTCTTCGTGTATAAATTCGGATACAGATATGTCTGAAATTTTTAGATACACAATGAAGTTTCTTGAAACAATGTGGACTTTATGTGCATCAAACGGTTCTGGACATATTTGTGTTCAAATTTGTGCAAAGAAAGATGTGTTCTTAGATTTTTTTGTTACTTTTATGCTCCTTTTGGGATGCAGATATTGTCTGAAGTCACCATAAAAGAATCAGCTCATTGAATATCAACAAGTGTTTGGTTAAAAATTTGATTGAATTGAATTTTTTTGGTGAGATTTTACAAAATAAATTTGAACGATTTCGATCATTGATCTCGAAGTAGTTATACACAACTGATCTCAAAGTAGTTATGCACAACTGAGAGTGGACAAAATTTGTTTACACGCAGGTAGGTAAAATTGGACCCAATTGCAATTTGCTAATGTTATGATGCTATTTATAATTTTTTTCTCAAAAAAATAATTTGGCGTTTTCCTACAAATTTTACTAGCATAATCCAAATTAACAAAATATGTTGTGAATTTAGATTGGTAGATTTTTTTGGGCGAGCTTAAGATATTTTGAGAGATGTAAGAGTATATTCTACAAACTCTTTACATACTAAAAAAAAAA
>JABCMJ010026820.1:0-18720 GCA_014822125.1 Arbutus unedo | reverse complement strand
CTATCCTAGGCCCTTAACCGATTAACAAACGGGGCCAAAGAGTAATAGTTGAAGCAGTGAAATGCACTTGACCATTATTTAAATGGACCAAGCTTTTCACCAGGAGGTAATTTACACCATCTAGATGGCACAAACTATTTACCATTGACTATCTGGGTTATTACCTTTTACCCCTTCAACAGTTATAATTTATCAGGTGACTACCTGGAAATAAAACATTCTCTATCTGTAATAGACTCTCATAAAAATATCCTATAAAGTTGAAATGAACTCATTTTGTAGTTCAAGCATCTAAAGAATTTCTTTTATGATTATCATCAGTTGAGAATATTTTGAGCAAAGTTTTCAAATTGCAATACAGTATATTATGTTGGGATTGAATTGGTAGTTTAAAATTCAAGAATATAGTTTAAATGTAAAAAAAAGGCCACATGCGATGTGTGAAGTCGATAAAGGGTAATATGTAAGATTTTATAATTGAAAGTGATTAAATTAAAAAATTAATAATAAATTATGATAATTAAAGGGGATATAGTGTAATTAATCCTTTACATAATCTAATGACGCCAGTCGTTTCCTTGTATACGCAATTTAGAGACCAAATTTGTTCTTTTACGCGACAAGTAAAATGTACATAAATGGCATGCCTTTTGCAGGGTCCAGAGTCGTGTGGTGTGGTGTGGTGTGTTTTTTGCAGCACAGGTCAAAGAGCATTTTTAATCTGTACTCGTGAATACAAAACCCCTGCCAAGCCAAAAAAAAAAAAGCGACTCTTAGTCACCATTGACTATATTTATTCTTTAAATTGAAAAAACATATTTTTTAAAATGTTTTTTTGCACCAATTTAAAAGTCTCGATTAATTCTCTAAAGAAGTGAATTTTATAAATAAATGAAATAACTATACACTACAATATTTCTTTTCTTTTCTTTTTCAAAATAACACGATATATTGCAGTACAGTAGAATTATCAGATTTTTAATAAGCTCTATCAGGCCACCATATATGACTGAAGAAAGTTTTTGTCAAGTTTTCCTGTCCCTCTTTTGAACAAGATAATAAAATATATAGCCATCTGATCAACAACCGAAAGCCACCCAAATTGACTAAATCTCTCCACTACAATCCCAACGAGAACACAGTCAATTCACATGATTCTGCTACAAAAATCGTATATATATACATAAGCATACTATATCTGCATACATCCAGGACTTTGCAACATAAAAACTACAACCAATTAAGAAGCAAGCAAATGGGCATCGCTGCCGAGCTACCTTTGGGCTGTTCCGGCAAGACCATACCGGCTGTCGGCTTGGGAACCGTGGCAGACCCGAGGGTTGATGCAGAAACCACAAAGGCAGCGGTCCTTGAAGCCATCAAAGCAGGATACCGCCACTTCGACACTGCCTTTGCCTATGGCTCTGAGCAACCTCTTGGGGAAGCCATAGCCGAAGCTCTAAGTCTCGGCCTTGTCAAATCTCGTGATGAGTTCTTCATCACCACCAAGTTATGGTGCACCTTCGCTGACCGTGACCAAATCATCCCTGCCATTAAAATGAGCCTCAAGTAAGTTTTGTCGCAACCCATAGCACATGCACACATAAAAACACCAGTACTTTTAAAGTTTGAAAATCTCCTTCTGTCTGGTCATCTCGAAAACAAACTGTTTCCAAAACATTTTGATTGGAAACCCGAAAGAAATGTCCAATGAATTTAGAGATCTAAGAAAATTAGTATTGTTGAATTTTTCTAATAGCTGAAAAACGAGTTGTTTCGATATGTTTCAACTTACTTCAATGATTTTCTCTGGAAACATTCAATTTCCGCACTCCTACAATGTTTTGTTTCAGTAGCTTAGCAAACATACACATTTCAGCTCAATGAAACGGAACGAATTTTTGTATCATGCTTTGAACCTGATTACCAAATAGTTTGTGCTTCTGCAACAACTCAATGATTCCTTATGTTTTTGAGGGTTTCCAAGTGTGGAATTTCAGATTCTACTAATTTCATTGAAATCGAAACAAAAATCTTTTCCTTTCTGGTTTGAACCTGTTTACTGAGTAGTTCGTGTTTTTGCGCAGGAATCTTCAGTTGGACTATATTGATATGTTTCTGATACATTTGCCGCTGCGGTTGACCCAACAAATAACCAAAACCCCAGTTCCAAAAGAGATCATACAGCCATTAGATATAGAGTCGGTGTGGGAGAGCATGGAGCAGTGCCAGAATCTCGGCCTTACCAAAGGCATTGGTGTCAGCAATTTCTCCCGCAAGAAGCTTGAGCAGCTCCTCTCCTTCGCCAAAATCCCTCCGGCCATCAACCAAGTGGAGCTGAACCCATTTTGGAGACAAAAGCAATTGAGGGAGTTCTGCAAGGAAAAAGGTATTCACATCACTGCTTACTCTCCTTTGGGTGCAAATGGGACTAGATGGGGAGACAACAGAATTGTGGAGTGTGATGTGCTGGGTGACATAGCCAAGGCTAGAGGAAAAACTACAGCCCAGGTATTTACACCAGACTCTCTCTCCTATTCGATATCTGTTTAATGACATTATATCAAACTCTTATGAACGCTCTCAATTGTTAGTTCGATATTTTGTCCTCATATCTGATATATGGCGTCAACCCTAATCACCAGTACAACTGTTTTTCAAGGAAAGAAACATAGAAATTAAGAGGAAAAGATAGCGGAGACGAAATTGAAAGAAAATAAAACAAGATAAAGAAAACTCCAAGCTATGGGATTTCCACTTAGGTCAGCTAACCTACCAAGTGATCAATTGAATCTACTTTCAACTTGACTGATAATAAAGCCAAAAATTGATTGGAAAGACTTCCGCTGTTTATTTTAAAACACAAATTGAAGTATAACCTAATACTTTGATTGGCATGTCCACAATGTTATTGGTATATTGTTTAATTGCTTCCCAATGAATTAATGGAGTTGTAATTCAATATTTCTGAAAGCAACCAAAAGAACTTTAACTGCCAAAAGGAGCATGAAATTCTTAATAATTATGCATACTAGTTACTATTGATCTTCACAACTTGTAATCTCCTGCTTAGTAGAATTCCATGTTTTGGTGTATAGGAAAATTCATATTTTACCTAGTACCCAGCACCTCATAATACCTGAGCATGCTTAAACTTCTTATGAACTTGTCCAGTGTTTCTTTGTTAATTCCTAGCTGCTATTCTTCAATTGGTCTTTCAACCACAATTAGTTCGTTTCCTTAGCATGCCAAAACAAAGAGTTGTGGTCTTTAACACCATCACACACTTCAAAGAAAAGAAAAGGCTTGAGCAGGAAAATAAGCTTTTTCAGCTATCCTTCTTATGATTGTAAGAATCTGGCCCACTAGCCGAACTAAAAGACATTCGTTTCCTACTTGATATTCGTAAGTATTCGTAGTTATAGAGACAAGGAGACAATTGTCTGTCTCATTCGCTTGGAAACGAAACACAGATTCTAGGAGCAATGCTGTGGTACTTCATTTCAAATTTCATGAGTAACCTTCTTTCTGACTTCTCTACTACAAAATTCAGGATACCAAATGAAGAGTGTGTGTGTGTGTGTATGAGAGAGAGAGAGAGAGAGAGAGACTCAGATTCAAAACAAAATTAGCATGTTTTAGTTTCGGTAATCATGAAGATACAGGACTATGAAAGCATTTCTTCAAGCGCAATCTCCTAATGCATGTTCAGGATTAATGTACTTATAATATCCAATCATTTCAATGCCCTAAGTTCCAACAGAAAAAAAGAGGAGAGGAAGGGGGCCTAACAACCACCTCTCCCATATTTTGGCGTAAGATTCATATGGAATAGGTATGACCCCTTTTATGTAGAGTCTTATCCTTGCATGCAAAGAAGCAACGACGACCTAATCGGTGCAACTCCAATAACCCCAAAAGGATTTGTCTCACTCAAGTCCTCATTAACAATGCCAAACATTTAAACTTTTCAATTAAGAAATGGTTCATGGTCAATTTGCAGGTCTCTCTGAGATGGGTGTATGAGCAAGGGGTGAGTATGGTACCAAAGAGCTTCAACAAGCAAAGGATGAGGCAAAACCTTGATATCTTTGATTGGTCCTTGACAGAGGAAGAATCACACAAGATCAATCATCTTCCACAGCGCAAAGGATCAACCTTAACTTCTATTTTCGGAAACCACGACCTGGTGTTGGAGCTAGAGGCAGACTTGGATCTAGATTCGAAAGCTTAAGTTTTAACTTAGGTTCTTAACTTTCCAGGGTGCTCAAATAAGGACGAAAAATAAAAGACAGAGTGCGTAGCGTTAATGGAATGACATATGAGAAGATTTTCAATTACTGTTTTTTACTTATATTCCATATGAGAAGATTTTCAATTAATGTTTTTACTTTTGTATTGGACATTTAAATCTATAATTTATCTTCATATGTAAAACAAAGTAAAAGATTTCTATCCGCAGTACAAGAATGGGAATGGTGTGTGTACCATGAGCCGAGTAGCATGATTCTTTTGCTCCTGCAGTGTCTGCTAAAGTAGAAAGGGCATGGTTAGGCTTGCACTCCCATCATCTCTGGAATTTCGACTAAATTTGACAAACGTGTTATGCTACAAGGGCTTGATGATGGAGAGAGAGTGCATAGCTCGAACCCACCACAAGTGTTTGAAAGCAAGAAAAATGGCGAAAAGAGCAGACTAAAAAACGGATATTTTGGAAAACACAGTATACCACTCTACTGACTGCAGCAGCTTACATCCAAAGAACAAAAGCGCATTACAGGTACCAATCTGTAGTTTAATTACTTGTTCTTTCCATTGAAGAACTCGTATAAGAGAAATGAAATAAACATAGAGCATATGAACATGCAATTGAAATTTGAAACAGAAATCGGTTATCAATAGTATCTCAATGTTATGACGATCCATAAAACGAGAAAATGGGGAAGACAAACATCTTGTCACATTCCCAGGTTAACAAGTCAGCTACAGCTGATCATTCTTTGCTCGAATTATAATCGATTTTCAAGAAGGGGAAAAAAGTCACAAGAGATATCTCATTATGAATACAAAACAAGAATTATTTCAGCTACGAAAACTTGGAAAAATTACATTGAACTTGAAAGATTACACGTATTTGAAAGAAATAGAAGAATATAGAACAACTTCCTTTACCGAGTTAGTAAAGAATTTTGTTATTGGAAGTAAGATGAATATGATCTGCAATCAAGCCCAAAGACAATCCTCGTCCTCCAAAGACGAAGCTTTACTCAATTGGATTCAGTACCCAAAATTGTTTCTCTAAAAAAAATCAGAGACGAAGAGAATGAACGAAGAAGACGGAAGGCGAAGTAGAGACAATACACAGAGGAGAGAGAGAGAGAGATCAGTAGTAGTAGTAGTAGTCGTTGTAGTGGTGGTAGCAGCAGGGATCTAACCCTTTACCTTTTGTCTCTTACCGGAATTCGCGCCCTACACCGGCTTCCTCCTCCACAACAGCGCCACACCGTTTGAGCCTAAACCTTCCCCTCCTCTCTGCTCAATTTGTATTCATTTTACTCCTAATTCGTCTTTACCTTTTACTTGAATCAGGTTAGCCTGACAATTTTTTAATATTAATGTCATTGTTTTTATTTATTTCTTTTAGCTTTTTACGAAATTTATGTCTAATTTGTTTAAATTATTAGTCTTGACGAAAAAATTTAAGAAGGAAAAATTATGGTTAAAAGTTTCAAAAATTCGCTGAAGATGGAAAAAATTCAAAAAAATAATTGATTTTTCACTTGCTTTAAACTCTCCTCAATATTGATCTATGGTTTTATTTCTTTTGATTACTATTGCACAATCCAATCCAATCCAAAATAGATGAGTAGTGACCGACCAATGAGATTAACTCACTAAGACCCTCAAATAAAAAGAGTTTAGAAAATTTTCAAAATTATCATTCATGAGCATTTGAGCATTTGAGCATTTGAAAACAATGTAAGTGCAAAAAAATTTCAATTCTCAATCTACACAAATCAATTACAATTATTCAGAAGTTCCTTTAAAGTTTACAATCCTTGATTTCGGCCATACATGGTACAATTGTCAAAAAAATAAGTACAAATTCTACGTCTAGAAGAAAACATTGTTCCATGCTTCGACAAAACAAAATACAACAAAATCCATCAACTATAAAGCATATGCATCATTGATCTGATCACCTAAAGTTGCATCAATAACGTCTCTAGCACAAAGCTAGTATAAGTCACGAGGTGCCAAGTTTATTAGTTTTTCATGAATTAGTCATATATCCATTCATTGGGTTAAAACAAATTCTCATTTCATATCAAAGCTACTCAAGATTTTAGGCTTATGCTGCAATCATCCGTAATTTATTTTAAGGCCTAAAGCTGAGGACCTGTGTCAAAATGTATAGTTCATCACTAATCAAATATACTACATTCAACAGTCGCTAGTATTTAGGTAGCGACCCTCAGATAACTAGAGGGTGTGACTTTTTACCCATGATCAACTAGCCACGCTTCCTCCTTTATTTGCTCACTCTATCATCTCCAATCCCTGGACACTGTTTGAACTATGGACCATTGTGATCATACTTTTTCTAAAATTATTATAGAATAACTCATGGCTCATGGTATAAGCATACATGTTTGTGATTCTCACGTTAATAAGATTCATCATTTTCTCAAATTTTTTCATTATACACTTCCTTTGGTCTAAAAGAGCGAACTATTTTATAAATAATAACTTGACAGCAACATGTTTATTTGTCAATTCAATAGTTCAAGTAAATGAGTTATAATAACACTCATCTTAGATCATGTTACTAGAAATAGAACTCAAAATCAACAAAATCAACTGATGACACGTGAACTACTCACTCCCAAAATTTGAAAGTATATTAGACCAACAGAACACACTATTTCAATATCTAAAGATAGAACTCAAAATCAAAGCAATACTATCACGCGTACGGTCTTTGACACACATTCGACCATCGTAGTTCGTGACATGCACAAGAAACGATATATGACCTAGGGTTTTGGGTTGGAGACGAGTATGAAATGTTGGAAGTGGTTCAAATGTTTGCATATGTTCTTGAGTTAGTGTAGAAACAAAAAATCTAGGCTAGAACAAGTGTCGGCACTAGGGTTGGTCTTGGCTCCATTCGTCCAGGCAGACGCTTGGGCAGTAGTCCGATCGTGTTCCGATGAGCAAAAAAACTAGTACAAAGAATCATTGATGCACGCCTAAAGCTCTAAAACTAGTGCATAAATACTGTCATACTGAATATATGTCTAAAGCATGCTTGATGTAAGGGAAAAACACGATAAAAGAGAAGATTGAAGTGTTGACTTGGTGTTTGCAGCTAGGAAGAAGAAGCAACATAGGAGGAACGAGAAGTTTGGTTTCCTTTGAGCATGGTCTCTCTCTCTCTCTCTCTCATGAGTAACAACAATAAAAGTGGAAGACGAGAAGTGGTTTATATAGAGGGAAAGAGGTGAAGCGTGAAGGGAAAGTTGGGAGAGATAATACATGAAAGTGTTTGTGGAGTCTAGTGATGGGAGAGGTCAGGTAACAACACACAATGGAGGAACCAGGTGACGATGATATGTTGATATACATACATATGAGGGATTTTAAATTGGAAAAAAAAGAGTTCAAGCATCCCTCTAGTACTTTAACACACCCAGATTAATTACTTTGTGTACCAGATGTTCATTCGATAAATAAATCATGTGCTCGTACGAAAGTTTTGATTAGTCCCCACTAAAAGACTAATTTATCCAATTTTGCTAATCTCGTTCCAGTTATGGGTCAAGATCTCAGATCCTCCCCACATTAGGAAGTTTGGTCCCTAAATTTTGTCAAAGTCACTATAGTTCGATTTACTATGTCCATGACTCAATTACCTTATGAAGTTGATTTATAGCTTCATCGAAGAGTTGTGTATACCTATGTCGCATGCCGCTTTTCTTCTCACAGGTTGCATCTCTAGATGTGGAGTTTCCCACCACACCTTGACTAATGAGATCACATCGTTCTTTAGTTGCTTCACTCAAGCATCCATGATTCGCACTGATCGTTCTTCCTATTGCAGGTTCTTCTCCATCTCTATGGGTAGTTGCTTCAAAATGTGTATCAAGTCTAATATGTACATCCTCAGCATTCAAATGTGAAAGACATCATGAACGTTAGCAAGCTCCGATGTTAGTGTTAGTGTATTGGATCATGATGACAATGAGCTGGCAGTGTCTTCGTCTAAAGATCAGCCAAGTGTTGATGAAATCTCAGAGACATGTGGTCATGTGGAGCATGGTGCTTAATGGTGTGGAGTGCCATTTAGTATTTTCCTTTTTCTTTTCTATTATGTTTGTTGTATCACGTGGCTTTTGTAATGTTAGCTGGCAAGTAAGTCGGTTACCAATTAATTCGGTGGATGACTTTTGCTTTGTGGTGCACGATAGTTTTGGGTATAAAGGTGTGCTGGTGGTTTGTTCAGAACATGAAAAAATAAAAGGATAGAAATTCAGTTCAGAGAAGAGTTGTTCTCTTCTTCATATTCCTCATGTTTTACGTTTAATTGTTGTTTGTTCAATTGATTCAATTCATGAAGTTCTTCATGGTATCAGAGCAACAAAGACGAAAGTCAGAAAGATCCTAGTAAAACGCGTGATCTACTTATCAAAAAGGTCAGTTAATTCTGTGAAAGATAATTCTTAGGGTTCGTGTTCTACTTCTCGATCGAAAAATGGTGAATGTCATTACAATGCCTCAATCCTTGATCTTTCTAGTTTCTAATTTCAATTCACTGGTTACAATAAAGTTAGATTCCTCAAATTACTTGTTGTGGAAGTTGCAAGTTAAGAATACTACAAAAGCAAATGGATATTTTGAGTACATTTCTGGTTCCATTGAACAACCTGAAGAACAGATTGAAGATGTGTCTGGTAATCTTGTCTCTAATCCAGAATTTTCAATGTGGAATTTAATAGATAGTCAGTTGTTGTCCTGCCTTACTGCATCACTGTCAGCGTATGCATTAACTCGTGTTCTTGAGTCAGTTCATGCTTTTCAAGTGTGGAAAAGTTTTGAAAACAAGTATAGCACCTTGACAATATCTCACGCCCATGATCTGAAACAACAATTGTACAATGTTTCGAAGGTTTCAACCATGGAAAAATACATTGAGGCGATCAGAGAATGTGCACAAAGATTATCTGCAGCAAACTATGTGATAGATGAGGATGACCTTATTTTCTACACTCTTCGTGGCTTACCATTAGAATTTGATCAATTAAAAACTTCTATCAGGACAAGAGGTGATACAATTAAATTTGATGAATTAGTGAATATACTGAATGTAGAAGATCGACATCTACTCAAGAAAAATGAAGGAATCAACATTGATAAAGGATCATTACTTGTTGCAACAGTGTCTCCTGGTTGTTCAATTGCCAAAAATACTGGAGAACAGCGTCAGGAAATTAAACCTACTGTAGATTCTTCTTCTAATGCAACTAGAAGCAATACAATTTCCAATGTATAGTGTGGTCCTCCAGTGTTCCAACCACAACCTTATTATCGTGTACCACAAGGTTTCTACTCTCCACAAAGAGGTAGAGGAAATAGATTTGGCTATGGTGATAAAGCAGGGTGTCAAATTTGTGGTAAAACCAACCACACTGCCATAACATGCAATCACAGACTGAATCTGAGTTATCACCCTTTTGATCAGTCCAAATGGAGAAATGGCAATTATCATACTGGAAATGGAAATCAATTTTCTAGTTAAGGAATGCAAGGATTACCAGTTGGTTAGTCTCAACTACAGAACTGGGGTTCTACCAATCAAGGGACTTCATTTACTCCTAGACACAACAATCCAACAGCTAGAATTCCACCTCAAGGCCAAGTAAATTTAACTACTTGTCCTTCTCCTGGTAACTTTCCTTCAGCAGGACAAGTTAGTTACCCTCCTGTTCAGTTTCAAAATGGTTTTGGTGGAAATTGGAATCTATTTACTTTTCCACAAACTTATGGCATGCCATATCCTTGGCCTCCTATTCTTCCACAAGGCAGTACGGACTCCAGTGCTATGATGTGTCAGTCAGGTCAGCAACCAAATTGGTATCTGGACAGTGGAGCTTCCAACCATGTTACTCATGATATTTCCAACATTGCTCAACCACAGGCTGCTGCTCATGCAGAAGGTATAATGGTGGGAAATGGAACTTCAATTTCTATAAATCATACTGGTAAGGGATATCTATCTACTCCCTTAGCTAATCTCAAGCTAAACACTATACTTCATACTCCTCATATCACACATAATCTCCTCTCAGTTTTTCATCTTGCTAAGGACAATAACTTTAGTATTACATTTGATTGTTCTGGGTATGTTGTTCAGGACAAAACAACCAATCAAATTTTGTTCCAGGGTCCTTGTCACAAGGTACTGTATCCAGTTCTGAGTTGCTCTAAGTCAAGACTCCTTGATGCTGCACATTCAACAGCTTTACTTTCTACCTCTGCCACGACTTGGCATCACAAGTTTGGTCATCCTAGCTTGCCTTTGTTTCAATCTTTGATCAAGCAATTTTCTCTACCTGTTTCTAAACCAATAAATGTCACTTGTTGTAGTTGTCAAATTGGCAAGAGTCACAAGCTTCCTTTCACTAGTTCTACGACTTGTACTCAGTCACCTTTTGAATTGTTGCATTTAGATGTATGGGGACCAACTCCTTTTCCTTCTTTTCAAGGTTTTCGATACTACCTGTTGATAGTTGATGATTTTAGCAGATATTGTTGGCTGTTTCCATTACAGTATAAATCAAGTGTCAAGCAGTGTGTTGCTTAGTTCAAAAGTTATGTTCAAAATAAGTTCCAAGCCATAGTAAAATAGGTTCGCACTGATAATGGTAAGAAATTTGTGAACAATTTTCTTACTCAAATTTATCTCGACTCTGGTATTGTTCATCAAACGACCTGCCCATATACTTCTGAACAGAATGGAGTCGTGGAAAGGAAGCATCGTCACCTTATTGAAACCACCATTACCTTGTTAACTCAAGCTTGTCTTCCTACTTCCTTTTGGCTTGAAGCTCTTCTTACCACTATGTACTTAGCAAACAGGCTGCCTCATTCTTCTATTAAGTTTCAAGTACCTTATAGTGTTCTTTTTAAGCATCCTCCTGATTATTTGTTTCTTAAACCATTTGGATATGCTTGTTTTCCTTGGCTGCAACCTTATAGCTCCAACAAACTTAGTCCAAGGTCAGCGTTGTGTGTATTTCTTGGTTATTGTGATAACACAAAAGGTTATAGATGTTATGATCCCAAAATTCAAAAGGTTTATGTTTCCAGGCATGTGCGATTTCTTGAAGATTCGTTTCCCTATCCCTCTCTTACACAGCTCCATCATAGTTCTGCCTCTGAAGTTTCTTCTGTGTCCAATTTTCGTGTGCCCCTCACCACATTTGATGAATTTCAGCTCACTATTCCCTCTTCTTTAACTACTGTTGTTCAATGCCCTGTTGTTTCTTCTTCTATTTCATTTCCTGATTCTTTAGTTCCTTCATCTCTTCTTGTCCATCCTAGTTCTTCTTCTCCTGGTCCATCAGTTTTTTCATCTATTTCCCCCAGAGATCCTGACTCAGTTTCTCAACCAGTATCTCCTATACTTTCTCAACACGTTTCTCCTGTAGTGCCTCAACTTGTTTCTTCTTCTATGTCTTCCCATCCTATGGTTACAAGGTCCAAAGCTGGCATTTTTAAGCCTAGGTATCCTATATCTTTAGTTGTTGTTTCTCCTTCCAGTTTCAGTTCATTTCCTGCCATTGAACCTCGACACTTTGGGGAAGCTATGCATTTCCCTGAATGGAAACATGCCATGCAAGAAGAATATCAGGCTTTAATTGATCAAGGGACCTGGACTTTAGTACCTCCTCCACCTCATGGCCACGTTATTAACTGTCAGTGGATTTTTAAAATCAAAACGAATTCTGATAGCTCTATTGCAAGATATAAAGCACGCTTAGTTGCTAATGGAAATCAGCAAACTGAAGGAATGGATTTCACAGAAACATTTAGCCCTGTGGTGAAACAACCCACTATTCGTATTGTGCTTAGTCTTGCTTTGCATCATCATTAGTCTATACGTCAACTAGATGTGTCCAATGCATTTCTCCATGGCACAATTGATGAGGATGTTTTTATGCGACAGCCTGTTGGGTATAAAGATGTGACCTGCCCAAATTTTGTGGGCAAGCTTAATAAAGCCTTGTATGGCTTGAGGCAAGCTCCGAGAGCTTGGTACTCTACGTTTTCAAGCTTTCTTCTCCAGAATGGTTTTTCTAACAGCAAGACTAATTCTTCTCTGTTTATCTATAGCCATGATTCTGTTCTTCTCTTGGTTCTCATATATGTGGATGATATCATTGTAACTGGTAATTCTCAAAGTCAAGTTGATACTCTCATTACTCTCCGTAGTTCCAAATTTGTCATGAAGGACCTTGGTGTCTCCACTATTTTCTTGGGTTGAGGTGATTAAGTCTGGTTCTGGTTTGTTTCTTTCTCAGTAGAAATATGCCAATGAAATACTGATCAAAGCTGGTATGCTTGAGTGTCGCCCCAGTTCTACTCCCTCGTCAATTAAACCTCCCCATATTTCTATTGATTCTGGTTTTAATAACCCTACTTTATACAGAACTCTCGTGGGTAGTTTGCAATATCTTACCATTACCAGACCTGAACTTGCTTATGCTGTCAATGTTGCCTGTCAACACATGCATGCCCCAAAGATTAGTCATTTTTTGGCTGTTAAGCAAATTCTGTGATATCTTAAGGGTACTATTGATCATGGTCTTGTTTTCCAGCCTGGTGACTTAGTTTTGGAGGCTTATTCTGATGTTGACTGGGCCGGGGATAGCACTGATCGTCGGTCTACAACTGGTAATGCTATTTTTTTGGGTCCAATTTGGTATCTTGGTGTGCAAAAAAATAGCACACTGTTGCTCGGTCCTCTACTGAGGTTGAGTACAGGGCCCTTGCTCAGACCACGGCTGACATTGTTTGGATTTCTCAACTGTTAACTGAGTTGTCTGTTTTCCTTGCGTGCTCTCCTACTTTGTGGTGTGATAATCAATCCGCTATTGCTCTGTCTGCCAATCCGATTTTTCATGCCCGCACCAAACACATTGAGGTGGTCTATCATTTCATTCGTGAGAAGGTTTTAAGTAAGCAGTTACTGATTTCTTATGTTAGTACTGCCTTCCAACTAGTTGATATTTTTACCAAGGCTTTATCAGGGGCTCATTTTTCTTTTCTCTAGTCCAAACTCAAGGTTGCCATTTCACCCATGAGTTTGCCGGGGAGTGCTAGTGTATTGGATCATGATGACAATGAGCTGGCAGTGTCTTTGTCTAAAGATCAGCCAAGTGTTGATGAAATCTCAGAGACATGTGGTCATGTGGAGCATGGTGCTTAATGGTGTGGAGTGCCATTTAGTATTTCCTTTTCCTTTTCTATTCTGTTTGTTGTATCACGTGGCTTTTGTAATGTTAGCTGGCAAGTAAGTCGGTTACCAATTAAGTCGGTGGATGACTTTTGTTTTGTGGTGCACGATAGTTTTGGGTATAAAGGTGTGCTGGTGGTTTGTTCAGAACATGAAAAAATAGAAGGATAGAAATTCAGTTCAGCGAAGAGTTGTTCTCTTATTCATCTTCCTCACATTTTACGTTTAATTGTTGTTTGTTCAATTGATTCAATTCATGAAGTTCTTCAGTTAGGGCAAGTCAATATGCCATTGGTCTTACCTTTTCAAGGATCTCAAACAGTCCAACATACCGTGGATTGAGCTTTTCCCTCTTTCCAAAGTATACTACTCCATTTGTTGATGAAACTTTTAGAAACACCCATTCACTTTCATGAAAATCCAAGATTCACCTATTAGCATCTACGTAGCTCTTCTAACAATCCTGTGCAACTTTCAATTTGTCTTGACTTGGCTTTATCTTCTCTATCATCTCGTGAATAATGTCCAACCCCGTAAGCTCTGTCTCCCTAACTTTCGTCCAACATGACGGTAACATGCACTTATGGTCGTACGAAAGCCTCAAAAAGCATGTCGATGCATGTCTGCTAACTATTGTTGTCGGCGAACTATACTAAAGCTAGATGCTCTTTAAAATTTCCCTTAAACTCCAACACACATGCTCGTAGCAAATCCTTCAATGTGTGTATAGGCCTCTCTGATTGTCCATCCATTTGTAGGTGGAAATCCATGCTTAGATTTAGCTTGGCCCCATTGCCTTTTGTAAAGATTTTCAAGCACATGATATACACCTTCGGTTTTGGGTCTAAAGTGATAAATAATGGTGCTCTATGCAAGCATATGATTTCCCAAACATGTATGCCGGTCATCTAGTCCATTGAATACATGTTCTTGACTGGTACAAAATATGTAGGCTTTGTCAAATGATCAACTATTACCCAAAATGAATTGTTTCTCTTCATCATCTGTCGAAAACCACAGCATAATCCATCATGATATCGTCCCACTTCCATCTTAATATTGGTAGCAGCTGAAGTTGTCCTGAGAGCTTTTGTCATATTTCATTGACCTACTGTCATTATAGACATCTACTCATGTACTTTATCTGCTGAATTTTTTTTTAAAGTCATCCCCAAATCCTACTCGATTTTCGAAAAAATCTTCGAATTTCTAATCCATTCGAGATAGAGAGCAAGACGGATCAGACGAAATTACCTACCCTGGAGAGAGATTGAATTTAGGGTAAAATCTTCCAAAAAAAAGGTATTTTATGTGCTGACATTAGCAATTGAAACAGCAGCCTAACGGCAATATAACAACAGGATTATATAAAGCCATAACCCATAAAAGAGATGAGGTAAGTATGATTTCAAAAAGGAAGACTTGATCAAAAGTTCATAACCACGGACTTTTAGTGCAACTAGTCCACCTAAAATTAAACTATGACGGAAGTCTTTTGATACATAATGTAGAAAAAAATATACAAATTCTGTAATTTTATTCAATTTCTAAAAATTAAACAGTACATAAAATATATGAACAATTAAAATAAACGGATTAAAATAAGCAAACCGAGGCCCGTGATTGTCACGATGTCCTTAAGACAAATTATGTCGCCTGATCGAAATGCTTGAGGAATTGCCCGACATTCATCTCTCAGGATACAACGGCTAAGCACAATCTCGGTAGCACCTCCCAAAGATCGACTGTCAAACTGATCTGTATTGTACTCTCTCTTGATCGAAGAATACTCGAAGAACACTTGAAAGGTAAGAAGATTACTTAGATATTTGGTGTAAAAATTCTAAAAACATGATGCTCAATTTATAGATTCAATGGTAAAAATTTATTTCGTAATAAATCTAGAAATCAATTTCCAGATTTAATATTCAAAATAAATTATGAAGTTATAATTCTGAAAATAAATTTTCAATTTCAAATTAGAATTAAATTTGGAATTTTTAATTCTCTAAATCAGTTACGAAATTAATTGCAGAATATTCTGTTAATATCTAGATTCTATCACCATGTGGGCTCAAGCCCATACGTGATCAAAGCAAACAAACTCAAACTATTGAGCTATAAAAAGATAACTCATAAGGGTCCAAAGACCATGTCACCCCAAGCCAAGCCCAAACCCAAGAGTTTGAGTTTATTTTAACTCTAGGGCTATAAATTCTGTTTATATGTTTGTTTTAATATTTTTATCATTATCTGTTGCAACAGATAACATTATCACATTAGTAGATAATGTTATCTATTGCAACGGATAATAAAAAAAAAACGAAACCATCAAATAAGAAAAGAAACACTGTAAAATAAATGATGATTAAACAACAAAATAAGAATAATTTTATTCGTAAAAGAACATCACACATTGATATTTTTAAAATTATAAAAATAACCAATTAAAACTTTTAATATAATGAACCTTAACTCATAAATTACGAACGGTGTCCATCGCAATGCTCACATCTGGATCTAGTGACGATGTAATGGCTATATTGTGATTGCCTAGCCCACCCCTCCGCCTCTCTTTAAAGAAACAGCTAGGTCTGCCTAATAGCTACAAATATCCATTTAATTGTTACTACTGCTACTTTTTTTACTATTTTTTATTATCCACAAAGCCTAACTATTTTATTGTCAATTAATTATAGGTGTGCGCAGCCTCCTTATCAATGAGTCTGACAATAACATTTAAAAAGTCTTCAGGAAAATAACTTGCCTAACTTGAAAACGATTTTATATACCTCTATATATATGTAATAAATCTCCCCATTACCTTTGTTTTAATTTATCCTCATACATTATTAATAATTTTCTCATTTACTTGTTTTTTTTTTTTCAATTTGGATAAAATTATCTTTAAATACTCTAAAACATGAGCTAACTGGGCCTTCTACTAGATGTGCGCATCACCGTTAGATATCCTACTTGGGTGTCAAGATAGATAGTCAATCAAAAAGTAGACTCAAAAAAAGTCATGGGATTTTAATTTACCTCTTTAAACTCAATTTTTTGTATCACACTTGCATCAATGGATGATGGATCACTCATGTTTGGCATTATTTGATACTCCGGGCGATTTTCCGTACTTGGACTATGTTGGAGAAGCCAACAAGTCTTTAGCTATTATAAGTCATAAATAGCATTCGACTATCGTTGTGCCCAATACTTCGCAATGGGAGGTATATCTTGACTTTACGCTAGAAGTACCCTCGAGACAAGTGGCATTTAGCATGTAAAAATTTATAGATTTTTTCAAAATTAGGACACAAACCTTTTTTGGACAATATATCACTACATACTCAAAAAAAACCTTTAGGAATAATTGTGGTGTAATAGCGGTGAAACAATCGTATAGAGGCACTTGAGTCTGTCCGAAATGAAAGTTAGTAGAATATTTCATTTATAGACATGAGGCATGAATGCACCCGTAAAAAATTGAATTATGATAAACCCAAGAATCCTCAAATCAAAGCTTCAGTTCCCGTTAAACTTGAAAATTCTATGTTGCTAAAATTTTGACGTTTGGAGCAATAACATGGAACGCAAAGCTCTAGTCTATGTCAATTTGTGTTTCATATCTTTTGTAAAGTTCAATGTAAGCATAAGTTTGATATCGCAACCGACAGATTGAGATAGATAGAAGAAGTAAGTATTTTCGGTATTGCTATCTATACCACCGGGTTGATATATATATATATATAAAATTTTTAAAAGATGACACACACACACACACATATATATCATCTTTTAAAAAATTTATTCTTTGGCCAAAGATAAATTAGTTTGAAAAGAGTTAATATGAAAAAATAGGAGCTGAAAGGGCAATGAAAGCTGTCTAACACATTTTCAACCGATAACAGCAAATCTCCGAAAATTCATCTCTTGTTTTAGTAAGCTAATTGCAAATGAGTTATTTTCAAACAAACATTCAGACCGCCCTATTCATGGGGTGGAAAATTTTCAGGGCGCGACACCTATTACCCAATACTAGAAAGGATCAGTAATCCTCAGCATGATGAATTATTAGGCAGGTGGCCAGTTAGTCCAAGCCACAAAAATCACTAACGAGCATGGGATTATTATCAATGTGTACAATTTGATTTGATTTTTTTATTTAATTATTTTTTTGTCTTTATGTAAAAAAAAATTTAAGTTTTTATCTCTCGTCAATTTGTTGTTAATTATTGATTCATCTCGACGAAAAGTTTTTAAAAAGTTATAAATGATGAACCAAATTTAAAAAATATTTGAAAAATACATAAATAATCTAAAAATATGGCCTTCTTGTGCTTATTCGTCGTCTTTAGTGATATTTTTTAAAATTTTAGACATAATTTTATATTTTTTAGATTTGTCTCATTGAGATAGACTAATAATCCCCAAAAAAAAATTAATACTAAAATAACAAATGCAAAAAAAATTTAAATAAAGACAAAACATGTTTAAAAGTAATTGGGTGTATTCATGAAAGAAATTAGCCCTAATTAGAGTAATACAAGATTTCACATAAAGAGGGAAATTGGTAAATAGACTGTGAAGAATGGATACCGACACGCGAGATGACGATACGAGAAGATCTAAAAAATAGAATACATAATTTTACAAGGATATATTAAATTAAAATATAATCTTACAAGGATGATGGTAAATCATTGTATTTTTCGGTGACGTTTTTAAATATCTTTAGTTACTTGTATAATTTATAAATTCTAAAGATATAAAATGAAATCATGTACCACACAATAAGGTTATTCATTGACCACAAAAATGATGACATTATTTCATTTTACTACGTACATCTTTTACTCTGAAGAGTAACTAAAATGTTAAATAGTTTTTTACACTAAAAACTTTATTGTAATACTATGCCCATTTTATTTTCATAAAATTTTTAAGGATCATTCAACGAATAGTTTATAGTGAGCAACTTATTCAGTGAACAGTCCATCTAAAACTAAATTACGGGCATAAATTCTTTTGACACATAAGTTTCAAAAATATCCTTTGAATAAACACACGATAATGTTATTTGGTCGTCAAATATAAAAATAATAATTTTATTAGATAAAGTTACTTGTTAGTGTTTATCAGTTAACATCATCTGTCATTTTTAATAGATATCTTAACAAATAACTTTATGTGCTAGTTTT
>JABCMJ010026813.1:0-13307 GCA_014822125.1 Arbutus unedo | reverse complement strand
AAAACACATTTTTAAATATTAAAATAGGGCGGGTCCTCACAATTAATGTACTGTAAAAGCTCAATTACTACTCCAACACATTTGAAATGGGTGTAAGGGAGGGGACTTACATCGATTAAAGGATTTAAGAGAGGAATTGATGGTTTGGAGGTGGAATTTGAAAATGCCATTGGCCTCCATCCTTTTTCTTTCTTCTGGTTCTGACTCCTTCTTCCTTCCCAGTTCCGCTTCTACTCCTTCTTCTGAACATTTCTCTCTCTCTCTCTCTCTCTCTCTCTCTCTCTCTCTCTCTCGCACAATTGCTTGATGAAAAACATAAGGGGGGAAATCCCTTTATATAGGTAGTGGAGTGGTTGACGATCGATGGTGGGGAGGAAGTTAGGGGCAACAGAGGGTGGAGATGGAAGAGTGATAGGGGAGCTGAGGAAGGGAGTGTGATGGATGGGAGAGATGACAAAGGGTGGCGCGAAGGAGGGAGGGTGGTATGGAGGTGATGCAATAATCCTAATTTTTAATTAATATTAATGAATTTTCTATTAATATGCTAATTTTTATTATATAAAATTTAGAATCTAAAAATTGGGAGATCGCTCGAGTGAGCTATAAGCTGCTCAGGTAATCATGTAACTTGGAGCTGGCTCGAACGAGCTTGAGGCCGTTTAAGCGACATGTTCAAATTTCGAACAGACAGACTACTATATTAATGGTCATCAATGGAGGGGTTACGAATCCGAATTATACAGGTCTTTGTGGTTTTGATTACACGTTTATAGAGTTTATTCCTACTTATACCTAGTAGATCTGTCCTTTTCATTCACGAATCTAAAATTAAATTGAGGAATTATCATAGGAAAGGTTTGGAGCTTGAGAGATAGTGTGTGTTTGGTGTTCTTGAGTTCTTGAAGGGAGATTCTGTCCGTGCAAGATTCAACGAATCCGAAGTAGTTCTTCTCTCTAATTCATTGAATGAGGCAGAGGAAACCACTACCAACCCTTAGATTATAATTTACAGTAAGTATTTCGTTAATTTTTCATTAGAAAGCATGTTAGGGGTTATTTGTTTTTGTTCGCAAAAGCATGAAATTAGTTCTATTTGTTGATCGATTCGTTAAATTGATAAAGGGGAATTGATATATAGCCTATGAGGTTTCTGTTTATGTCTTTAATTTCTACTTTGAACTAGAATCGTTTCTTAGGGTTTCGAGCATGAGGTTTTTCTTCAAAAAATTCAGAACTCAAATCTGTTGGAAAAAACAGCTCACTCAAGTGAGATATAGGACGCTTGAGCGACCTGTTTGGATTCTGACAGATTCTGACATTTTAATCCAGAAGTCAGAACCTATAATTTTTTAGACCGCTCGAGCGACCTAGTGAAATCTAAAGAATTACAGAAAGTTAACCATATTCTCTAGGAGTAGATCCAGACTGTAATAACCACTGTTTTGCATGTACACACATAAACAGGCATCCATGAACATCCACGAGACCCTGTGGGACTCCGTGTGAGCAATTTGACTAACTTTGACCATGGATTTTATGATTATTGTTTGTTATCGATGTTATGAATGTAACTACAGTTGTTAAGAAGTAAATATTATGTGCACTTGAATGTGGTGGTGATATTTTGGTCTAAGGGTTCAGTCGTCGTGCTAACCAATGTCGTTAATAAAAAGTGATGATATAGTCATCGTGCCAATAGATTAATTGGGTGGTCGTGCCAGCAGTCGAATGTAATTAAGCCGTCATGCTATCAAACTGTAGAAAGAGAATTGTATCATGATTTGGGCAATCATGTGAAAAACCTAGAAACCACGTTAGAGACACTGGTTCGAATGCCCCCGTAAAATTTAAGCAGAGGGTGTTAGGTGAATATTATAAGTAGTGGAACATGTAGAAAACAAGTAGATTCGTTAATGGAAAAGTGGATAATTGGTGACCGTCGTACCTAGTGTTGTTTTTATGGGCATCATCCCAAGTTGTGTTCCACGTGGATTTGAGTCTCACCGAGCGTCGTCCCATTCGTTTATAAGGACCCTAACAAGGAGATGGTGTATTTGGTTGGAGGTGACTTTGGGGTACATCTGTGTCAACAGCACCAGACCCCAAGAGAGTGATGGGCTTATCTTGGGCGACCATGAGTCGATAAAGGGGAAGCGATCAAGGATCATTAGTACCTGACTTGGCGAAGCCATGAACTCGATCGGGTCTAGTTAGAGTGAAATCGATATTGACTCGAATAGACAGTAGAAGGTCTCTTCCTTACCTAGATAAGGACTTATTAATATCAACCGAGTACTCTACAATAGATAGTCGGGTAAGAATGAATACTAGGGGAAAATGGTATTTTTAGAAACTTTAAAAGTAAAAGAAACATAACAAACATATGTGAATTTATTTATGCACTTTTTCATTTTCGTGGTTATAAATGTTTTGCTATACATCTATATCTTTGAGTTTGGTTTTTTAGTGATTTTTCCCTACTGGGTTTCATTACTTATTGAACCAACTTCTCTGCTCTTGATGTTTCATACCAAATGTTGTGGAGTCGTTAAAGAATCCACCTGACTTTGAAGAGTCAGATTTTGTTGAAGAAGACAATGGTTGCGTTTGACTACTTTATCCTTCGTAGATCTGTCTTAATTTTATTTTGAAATAAAAGAATGTAAACCCTAAGAGGTATTTATGTCAATTTCACTTCTGCACTTTTAAAACTCTGAGTTATTTAATTTTCCTTGTTTAATAATAAAATGTTGTTTTTGTAATTTATATTTTAATTGACTTAATAATTGAACTGAATGATTTAAATAATATTCCGAGAAAATTAGAGCTTTTTAACTTATGATGGATATATATATATATATATATGAGAGAAAGGCTCTATGGACCAAGCCATTTTGAACCAAGCTTGAAGCAATTATATGTGCTCTTGGATGTGAATCAATCCAAGAATTGAGATCAAAATCCCCAAAAACTCTTAAAAATCCCTAAAGCGTCGCCAAAACTACCATCTCTCTCTCTCTCTCTCTCTCTCTCTCTCTCTCCAGCAGATCTGCCATCACTTCCCATCGCCGTCTGCCCCCCACCTCTCCCCATCGCAGGTCGACCCCATCGTCGTCGGCCATCCCCCATCGTCGACCCCTCGGCTGCCGCCGCCTCTACCCTGTCGCCACCTGTGGACAAATCATTGCCCATCCGCTGCCCTTCCCCACCCATCGCCACCCGTGGCCCGAGGCTACATAACACGGTTGTTTTAGGGCTTGTTGTTGACGGGGGAGGGGTGGCGAAGGGCAACGAATGGGTGGTGAAGCACGACGACGATGGGGTAGGGGCGGCGTTGGCGGCGTCGGCGATAGGGAGGCACGGCGAGGGGCGGTGACTTGGGTCTCCCGAGATGGGTGCTGTTGACAGAGAAATGGGGGTAGTGTTGTGCTTAGGTTTTTTAGAAATTTAGGGTATTTTAGGGCTTTTAATCTCAACCCTTAGATTAATTTACATCCAATGGCACATATAAATATAGATATAGATATAGATATGATGAGTCTACGTAATTACATATGTATATACCTTAATATGTCCAAAATAGTATATGTGCATGAATAAATCCATGTTTATACTTGATATTGCTCGAAAGGTTGTATTTGTCGTATTGCAGGTTTTTTAGTGTTAAAAGTGTCTCCAAATACTACATTACAATTCCAAGGGCCTAAAGCAAGTTCAATAATTGATAAAGGCCAAAAATGAAGTCAATAGAAGCTCAGGAAGAAAAACAAAAGCCTGAAAAAGAAATTAAAATTCTAGATGCAAAATAAGGAGCTAATTAACAGACTTTTCAAAATTTACAGAACAAATACCAACTCAAGTCTAAAATTTACTAAAATCAACAGAATGATACCTTAAGATGTTGGGATCATTTATTATAAAGAACACAAAATTTGGAATGGCCATTTAGTGGGTTAACAATGCAATGGAACAATATTTGTCCGAATTTGGCACAATTCACGAAAATTAGCGTTTCTCC
Organism: Arbutus unedo; assembly: GCA_014822125.1. Lineage (NCBI taxonomy): Eukaryota > Viridiplantae > Streptophyta > Magnoliopsida > Ericales > Ericaceae > Arbutus > Arbutus unedo. Next base: position 9,289 of record JABCMJ010026813.1, on the reverse strand, counting down.
CAATTTACTAATTGGAATTGAGTATTTCAAATTGGATATGTTAGACAATGCATTGATGAAAGTGGGTGCAAAATATCAGGGTCTAATTTTATTCCTAGAGAGCTATGAAAACTATTCAAATTGGTCAAGAAAATAGCTTACACCTTTTATTAATGGTGACCTATTTTGTAAACTTTTGTAACACATTTTCATTTATTTTAATTACATTAATCCATATATGATATAATTAAGAATACACGCGTAATATTTATATGAAAATCACTCGGGAACGAATTTAATAAATTAAATTCATCGAAAATATTATATTATCGGTTAAATTTTACGGCACATTACAGTACGGTTCTACTTGTCCTTCAAATTCAAGCCAAACAAAGGAATGAAACGTGATTGGAGATTTATAATGGCGTATTAATTTTCAATAGTTTGTCGATGAAATCATTTATTTGGAGGCCAAGCATGTGGGTGCAATTAGATGGATGCACTGATCAAAATAAAAATAAGAACGAGAAGTAAATAAGCAAATATATAAATTATATTTTATAAAAGGAAGTAAACTAACAAACATTGTTGTAGTTACTAAAGAAAATGACTGGTTAAAATTATTCTTGGAATTTTATTTAATATTATTGACTAATTCTTTATTGTACATGTCTTAAGGGGTAATCTTTTGACGATTATTCTGTCATTAACCCTCTTTTTGTCACTTTCCTCGAATTGGAGTAGTTAATTTTTTAGGCTAATTTTCAAGTTTTGTTGATTTTCGAGCAACTTTTGTCAAGTTTTTTTTTCTTTACAATTATGGGACTAACACTAGACATTTCTCAAGAAATCCTAATGGTCACAGCATAACAATCATAACATTTGTCGATATGACGCCGAAAATATTAAATGCTAATCGATGAATTGTCTCCTAAAACAACTAAGCAAACAAATATAATGTAAGAAGAGTTATAATTGTTAATGTCCGATTTTTTTCTCTTGAATGTCTTATATGAATGGTGAAATAAAGGAGCAAACATAATATATAATCTTGTTTGTGTTTTTTTTTTTTTGGGATTATTTTATTTCTTGAGCATATTTGAATTTTTAACTAATATTTTTGACTAAAAATGTCCCAACGGGGTAATACTTTGACGATGATATTGTCTTCAACCCCTCCTCATTGTCTTCATTTTGGTCCCCGGCTCCGTTTCCGTTCCGTACTGTATCCGTATTGAAGTATCAATTTTGACCAAAAACCGAAAGCTTGCTTTGATCGGGGTAGGTTCGTCCATTCGATTTTATGCCACGTAGCAAGAATAATATCAAGGGTGTACTTATTTTATTTACATTAAACACACAGCACACATCTGATGCTGACAAATCTTTTTTATTTTTCTGCGGCATTAGTCCTCCATTACCACTACTATTAAACTAGACTGGTGGGAGTTACCATTTCTCTCTCCTCCCTGTCTTTTTCTCTCTCTTCCTTTCTCACTCCGCCAGTTCATACTGAGCTTGGCTTATCTCTTCTAGCTAGATTTGCTTCCGATTCGATCCTTATAGAGAGAGAAAGATAGCCACACTCTCTCTCTATCGATATCTCCTTGTGTCTTTCCATAGAAATTGATATTGCGATATCGTCGGCTGGAAAGGAAAAAGAACTAATTTTCAGGAGGTTTCCGTCCGTTCATTCCGCTAATGCTTCAATCAACAAATCTCCGAAATGCTAGACTTACCGATTCGAGTCCGTTAGGGTTTTGGGTCGGGGCTTCTCTGCTCTCCTACTCCAGAATGGGAATTGCTACTCTGATACAAGCCAAGTGGATGATAGAGTAATGCTTCGAGAGAATAGGCGTTATCTGCAAGTTACTCCGTGCCCATTTTTTGGCTGCTTGATTTAACAGTTTCAGTTGTTCCAAAAGTAGACGACTGTTTTTGGCAAAGATTTACCGATTTGCATTGTGTGAGCACATTTCGCTATTCCCAAATTTGACTACCTTTCAGAATTAGGGTTCTTCCCTGGTTGCAAGCAAATCAGGTAATAGTTCTACAAGGCTCTCTCTGTGCTACTTTGATGGTCTTGTCAATTTACGCTCACTCCATTTCTTCTGCATTGCTTTATTTAGGGCACGATCTCAGCGAGTCATAACTTGTTCTAGAAAAGATTTCATCTTTTGCCCAATCTCAATCACAGTTTCTTTAATTCGCAGAATGAACGACTGCCTTAGTTGAGCAACGAAATGGTGGAAAGATTCTCGAAGCGATTTATACTCCCTTTTAGAGGGATTCCAAAGAGGAACAAAGGAAGAAAAGTGGTCTGAGGGGGCAACAGCTTAAAGCTCCGCTACAGCTTTTTGTTTCTGGTTGTATGCTCCTTACCCCTTTTTGCAAGTGCCGTTAGAAGCTTCATTGGGAGGCTTCATTCTTAAGTTCCTGTTATTTTTCTTTCCCTGGATCTATCAGTGCTTGAATTTTGGCAGTTGACTTTCGGTCTGGATCTAGATTGTCTTGCATTCTGCTGATTTTTGTAAATAACAGCATCGATGGGGCTTCTTGGGAAGAGTCTTGCGATGCTTGTCATTTTGGTGTGGATATTCTGGTTGCCAAAACTTGGGGCTCAGTTGCCTGCTTCTTCAACAAGGGCTGCCCGGGCCCTAGATTCTCTCCTCCAAGATTATGCTTACAGGGCATTGGTCCGTCCCAAGACCGGCATTGTCTATGACGGGGTTGTACCATCCAATTTAACTGGGATTGAAATTTCTGCATTGAGGCTGAGAAGGGGGAGCCTAAGGGCTAGAGGTTTCCATGCATACAAAGAGTTTGATATTCCTGTGGGTGTTGTCGTGCAGCAACATGTGCAGAGGCTTGTTCTGGTTTACCAAAACTTGGGCAATTGGTCTACAGTGTATTACCCTTTAGCAAACTACATGTATCTGGCTCCGGTTTTGGGTCTTCTTGCTTACGATGCATCGAACTTATCGGCAAAAGATTTGCCCGAACTGGATATCAGGGCATCTGGTCAGCCCATATCCATCAATTTTACAAAGGTGAGAAATGTGCCAGATGGGTCAGTTGCAAAGTGCGTTTCGTTCAACCTAGATGGTTTGGTCAATTTCAGCAATCCAGTGTCTGATAATATATGCTCAACCTTCGAACAGGGGCATTTCTCTATTGTTGTTGAGTCCACAGCCCCGTCTCCTGCACCAGTATCTCCTCCACCACCTGGGGGAGCTCCGAATCCACACACACCAGCACCAAGTGGCGGAGGAAATAAGAACAGTACTACTCTCTGGATTATTCTCGGGTCAGTGCTTGGTGGTCTTGCGTTGTTGGTTTTGTTGGGATTCCTGGCACTGTGGGTTGCTGGGTATAAGCAAAGGAAGCAAATGCAACAAATGGAAAAAGCTGCAGAGGTGGGTGAAGCACTACAAATGACGTCGGTTGGGAACACGAAAGCCCCAGCTGCGACAGTGACACGAACACAGCCAACCATCGAGAGTGAATATGTGCCCTAGCTTCTGTCATATAATGTACAAGCCACACCTCCCATTCATATTCAGAATTCGTTGTTGCATCAGATATTCTTCTAACCACACCTGTTTTTTTGGGTGTCTGCTTCCCTTGGTTTGTTTATTCTAGGCTTCTTTGTTTTAGTGTGGGTTAATATTCGGTTATTGTGTAGAATGATAATCTGCCACCGCTCACACACCTTTGTAAGTTTGATGATTCATTGTGGTGTGCGTGTAGGATGTAGCCCCCCAGGGTGAAGATTCCATTTATGTGATGAATTTTGCTATCCCATTGACAAAGAATAAAAGTTTCTGGTTGTTCCTTCCCACTCTTGGTGTAGTGTCACTTTACGAGATAGTGGATCATTTCATGAAAGTGTCTTGTCTTTGTGGTAATTAGGTAATGAATTGAGCATACTTCAGTCTCTTTTGCTGGTGTGAACATCCCTCAAATGGTAGGGATGGGCAGGGATGAATATTGTTCAATCTGCTTGAGTGTGTTGTGTACCAATATAATGTCGTTTTGACTTTTAAAATGCTGCACGAACAGTGAGACAGTATTCGGGTAGTATTTGGGCAAATTTTGGTGGGCAAAATTACGTTTTGATACACAACACACTTGCTCAAGAGGATCTTGATTCTTGATTTGTATCATGATGGAACAAAATCCAATGAATTGAATAGTGGCCACGAGAAAACATGAGGAAGTCTATACACACCTCTAATATAGAGATTAAGACGTGTATCAGGAATTGTCCCATACATGTTTGCCCTCTATAAAGTGGACTATCGTGCATTGGACGTTTCGGAAAATATTTGTGTCAGACACGTGTGTTCTTGCTAAAAAACCATTTACGTCAATTATGGTGATGGTATGTTTGTCCCTGGATTGGAAATCATGGACTCAGCAACAAAATGGCCGGACAACAAACAGGACATAAGCATTCATGTCCGGCTGCTGCTGCCGCCTGTGACAGATGCCTGCCTGTCCATGACGCAGCTCGTCAAAGGGAATTTACACCCAGAGGAAGATGCAAAAACTTGTTCTGTCATTATCTTAGTTGATGCCAAAAAATATTGAACAATTACAGACAAAAGTATTATATTTCTAGAGTAGAAAATAACATGGTTTAACAAAAAGACGAACAATATGAGACGAATGGAGTTAAAGAATGTATCCTTGGCTCGACAATGCTAATAAATAAAATAAAAACAATTTAAGAAGAGAAAGTGTAAAGTAGAAGTAAGACCAAAACTAATAATATGCTAATGACAGTAAGGATCCAACCAATATATTTGTTTGATGATCATGTAACAGATGTTCCACCTGAGATTATGTGTATGACTTTGTTGTAATAAATGCTAATTTTATTCACAATTGGTCCCCTGGGGAAAGAATGATCTCATTCAAAAGGTATACATAAATTTTATTATAAACACAAAATGCACTTTTTCAATCGGATAATTTTTAGAGTACCAAAATAACGTTGTTTTATATACAACACACTATACGATGCACCTCCGGATCTCTAAAACGAAAAAAAAAACGATGGACCCCGTCTTAAAGAAAAACCCAGCGTCCTCCCCCGGCAAGAAACAAAATATCAAACTACCTACCACTAATATCAATGCTCATTAAAAACTGAGGAAAAATATGGTAAGTGAGAAAGTGGTCATGTTGACATCAATTAGGGTCAGCATCTGATATGATAGCAGCCAGCAGGGCACTGCGAGTGGTCCACCAGATCTCGAGAGCCACCCATGCACTTTGACCCTCTTGCTTGCTTTGTACTTGTAATAAGTAAACATAATCATACAAAAACTCAAAAACAAGTACTACTCGATTGTTACATGTCAATGAAAAGAGGAGAAAGGAGCCTTCAATTCTCTTCAAATTTATGGCATGTTCACATTCACTGTATCAACCACATTAATACTAATGATTTCCAAAGCCATAATTACGAAATCGAGACATCTTCACACCATATTGATGATCGGACTGATTTATAGTGCCCAAAGATTGATAAATCCAACACACATACACGAACAATCACAGAGGAAAAGACACATGTTCACGTATAAATATGGATTATTTCATTTGAGTTCGAAACAATATAAATTTTAGAGAATTGATTGAGTGCTATACATTATTCCTTCCTCTACTGAAAATCTTCGGTTTCTTTTTATTTTATTTTTGTTTATCTTCTTTCGGTAGGATTTTTATCACATTTCCTGAAACATTTAATAAAGAAGAAAAGAGACACCGTTAGAGGTCTACCAGTAAACCAAATGCCTAAATAACCGTCACTCGACATCCCACAGAAGCTCAAATAATAAGAACCGCCAACAGCAGTAACATATATGTAAATCTACCACCTCATACAATGACAACACTAACATATAATGTAACAGAGTAAAACAAAAAAACATCAAGTGTAGACCAGCTGTATACGCCCTTTCATAGGAATACGCAAACGATCATAGCACCTTGTGAATCATCATTAAAAAGGCATCTTTTAAAATTTTGGCCTCTGTAACCATGTGACGGAATTCTTCCAAGATCAACAGATGCATAGTACAGTAAGTAGTTATCTCTATCAACACTGGTTACTGCAAAAGGAAGTTTCCGTGATTTTGGGGAGAACCTACCTCCAATAATGCTTAGTACGGCTAGAAAACCATCAATTCTCTGCAACATAAAAATCCAAGGATGGGCATGTGAGATTAATCTCAAACAAATTGGTAGTAAATGCTTACATCTACGTAATGTATAAGATCGTGACATCAAAGGCTAGAAACCTAATGAAACATATATATAATTAACCTGAGTTAGTTTTCCAGAAAAGAAAACGGCCAGATAACAGAGATTCGTCAAATGAACCAACCAATGACCTCCTTACAGCTTGAGCTCTCAAACTTCTACCCACATGAGTGCAGTGGGGATTGGCTTCATGAGGGTTTGGCTACTAAAGAAATCAATGATTCAATACAATTTCAACTGAACAATTATCAGCACTTGAACTCAATCCATGAACGATTTAGGTTTCATTGAATCAACCAAAAAACAATGAACAGCAAAGAAGAAATAGAGTTCATCAACGAACTCCTTATTTTGCGGAAGACGATTACAATCTAAAGTTTTTTTTTTTCACTTGATCTGTTAAAGAACCAGAAACACCTATTTATACAACCACAACTAACCGACATAACACACACCAGCTATAACCACTTTCGGTTTTAGCTTTAACAGATTTATTAGTGAAGCACTAACTAAAACTAAGCTTGACCATTTGAACCATGTGAACTCGTTGAGTCAAGAGAACCATTTGGACCTTTTAACATTCCCCCGCAAACTGATGTGGGAAGCTCAACAAGCATCAGTTTGGAACGAAACGGAGAAAATTGATAAACGGGTAAAGGTTTGGTAAAGATGTCAGCAAGTTGTTCCTTGGAAGGAACATATTTGACAAGAACTTGGCCATAAAAGAACTTTCTCTCAAATGAAGTGATAATCCACTTCGACATGCTTGGTTCGAGCATGGAAGACAGGGTTAGATGCAAGAGAGATAGCTGAAATATTATGGCACCATAGCACAGGAACAGAACATAGCTGAGAGATATGAAGGTCAGTGAACAATTGCTGTAACCAAACAACTTCAGCCGTGAGGTTGGCAAGAGTTTTATATTCTGCCTCAGTAGAAGAACGAGCCACGGTTGGCTTTTTCTTGGCCGACCAAGAGATCAAGTTGGATCCCATAAACACATAGAAATCACCTGTAGACTTTCTATCCATAGGACTACCAGCCCAATCGGCATTAGAGAAGCCAGTAAGAGAAAATGAACCTGGAACAAATTGAAGGCCATAATGCAAAGTACCTTGAACATGGCGTAAATACATTTGACATCATTGTAGTGGCTAAGTAAAGGAGAGTGCATATGCTGGCAAACAATATTGACTGCAAAAGGTAAGTCTGGGCGAGTTAACGTCAAATATTGAAAAGAACCCACAAGGCTTCTATAGAAGTCAGGCTTGTCAAACAATGGGTTTGGATCAGGAGGCATGGACTTGATAGAAGATGGTGAACCAAAAGGGTTGCAATCTGTCATCCCTGCTTTGGTAAGAAGATCCCTAGCATACTTTGTTTGAGACAGAGTAAGGCCAGAGGTATGGTAGTGCACTTCAAGACCAAGAAAATAATGAAGTAGACCTAAATCTTTGAGAGCAAATTGAGTACCCAACTGTGAGATAATGGTGGCCACTAAGGAGGGATTATTACCAGTAATCAAGATGTCATCCACAGAGACCAAAACATAGACAATATCTACACCTTTGTGAAGAACAAAAAGAGACGAGTCGACAAGACTGTTGACAAAACCATGGGTACGTAATGAATGAGACAAGATATCATACAAAGCCCGAGGAGCCTGTTTGAGGCCTTAGAGAGCTTTGTGCAATTTACAAACATGGTGAGGCTTAGTAGGATCAACATATCCCTGTGGTTGAGTGAGATAAACATCCTCCAGAAGAGTACCATGGAGGAAAGCATTGAATACATCCAATTGCTTAATAGGCCACTGATGTTGAATGGCAACTGAGATAACAACTCTAACAGTGGCTTGTTTGATCGCAAGACTAAAAGTTTCATTATAATCGATGCCCTCTTGTTGTTGAAACCCCTGAGCCACAAGCCTAGCTTTATAACGAGACACATTGCCATCAGAGTTTTGTTTAATTTTAAAGATCCATTTGCACCCTACTGATGTGCAATCAGGAGGTAAAGGAACCAAGGACCAAGTCTGTTGGTGAACTAAGGCAAAATATTCATCAGCCATAGCTTGTCTCCATTCAGGAAAGAGCATAGCAGCCTTAAAAGTCATCGGTTTAGAGACAGGAAAGGATGTAGACACGAATATAAGAGAAAATGGGACTTTATGGACAGCAATACCATTCTTTGATTGAGTAACCATTGGATGAGAAGGAGCAATTAGAGAAGAAGAAGCAACACGAAAAGAAGATGGAACAACAGGAGAAGAGGAAACAACTGAAGAGATAATAGGAGTGGGAAAAGGAGACGGAGAAGATGCCAATACTACAGTCGAAGAAGAAGTAGCAGAAGTAGATACAGAGGAAGGGACAGGAAGAAATGGTGGTTGAACAGAGAAGTGAGGAATGGTGATGGGTGGAGAACTCTTTGCAGGAGTAGGAGATAAAGTAACAGCATTAACAATTGTCTGATATGAAAATTCAAGTTCATGAAATCTAACATGTCTGGAAATATAAACTCTGTTAGCAACAGAGTCCAGACACCAAAAGCCTTTGGTATTCGGGCAGTAGCCAAGAAAACTCATGGTTTGGAGCGAGATAACAATTCGTTAGAATTATAAGGACGAAGCCAAGGAAAGCAACAACAGCCAAATGGTTTTAGAGACAAGCAATCAGGTGGGGTTTGATAGAGAACATGAAATGAAACCTGAAATTGCAAAGCTGAATGAGGCATGCGATTTATCAAGAACATGGTTGTGGTGATTGCCTCAAGCCAAAACGTAATAGGCAGTTTAGAGTGGTCCAATAAAGAGATAGTTGTTTCAATGATATGACCATGTTTACGTTCAGCGACACCATTTTGTTCAGAAGTATAAGGACAAGTAGTCTGATGGGAGTTTTCAATTTTCAAAGGATTTTGGACCAAGAGGAGAGGATAAGATAAGATAAACTTCTCTGCGAATATTGACATCTCTCCAATTTGGTTTCTTTTTTTTTTTTTTTTTTTTTTGGGGGGGGGGGGGGGGGGGGGGGG
>JABCMJ010026808.1:0-21614 GCA_014822125.1 Arbutus unedo | reverse complement strand
GGCGCATCAGCGACACTTTTGCCGGTCGATCAGTGGAGATTTATGGTTTCTCATAAACAATGGGGGCATAGGTGGCACTAGGATTATTGAAGGTTGAGTATAAATAGTGGTAGTTGGAATATGAGATAGCGGTGGCGGTGTTTGCTGTGGTTCAAGCTCAATAGATGAGAGAACCGAATGCAATGACGAGGGTATACATGGAAAACTTGGTGGGAACTAGTTCTAATGATCCGAAAGGAGGGTACTTGAGCGGCAAACGAATTAGGATTCGGGTTTTGTTGTGAAAAATGATGATTGGAAAGATTTGGAGCGCGAGCTTGGACTTGGTTATTTGTGTGGGTGTTAAGATTCAATTCTTCATAGACTATGTTATTGCTTCCCATGTGAGATGACTGGAAGTGCCTCACCATGTCATGAGCACCCACAAACACCATATCACATACCCTACATGCAAAATTGGTTGACTGGTTGGCCCTTTGCATCATGCTATAGAGGCAGAAATACAAAAAGAGAGATAGAGGTGATTGAGATGTGTTGAGGAGGTTCTACCGTGATGAATTTATAGCACATCTATCCTTCTTCTAAGCATCAAGTTCCTTTGGGGACTCAATTAATCGCAATTAACGTGTAAAGAGCTATAGTTACCCGAGGGGATTCGCTTATTTAATATTTCGTTATAGAACTTTATTGCTTATGAAGTATTACTAATAATTTTGAATTCAGAACGCTTCAACCAAAAAGTCAGAATGAGCTGTATGTCTTGTCTTTTGGTGTGGAGAATGATTTCCAACATTGTTTGTTTTTTTTTCTCAAAAAACTTTAGACTACACGATGCCATTTTTAAGAATCAGACTTGGCTCAAGATAAAAAGATTAAAATTTGGAAAATGTGAGGTGAATGATGACATACTTCAACGTCAAAGCACGAGTCATTAAAAGACCGAGACAATAACTAGCTCGTTAAAACTTGAGATTCTATGTCGTTATTAATTTCTTCTCGTGATATAATATTTTGCTCATAGTTCATATAACAAAAACCACATTCAAAGATTATGCTTATTTGACATATCCATTTGACCTTCGTGGGACATGGTTTAAAATTACTTGATTTAAGATTTATTGAACTATTCCTTTCAACAAAATCATATTTGAAATGAAATCTATTTTTCCTATGTCGTAAATGGGTGAATACAGTTCCTAAATAAAGTCAAACAATTTAATTATTTTTTTTCATATGTATTGTGTATTAACTATTACCCTTTGTTTTTGTAGGCTGAGAAAAAGAAGGAAAATGCTCTCTTTTAAGTATCCGGTTAGCACATTCTGATACGTGTTATCAACTTTAGATTCTCTTGTAACCATTTAGTGTGTCAATTAATGGTCATACTTCGTGTTTAATTATTTTCTAACACACAAGACAATCTTTTGCTAATGTTTAAGGCAAATAAACCATTAAACATATGTCCAAAAATGTAATATTGATTTTCAATAAATGAAATTACTTCTCAATGAGAAAATATTAAATTCGCAGCTTTAATAGCAAATACAACAGTAATGTTATGTACTTTGAACACTTAAATTTTTGTGTGGCAATATATGTGTAATATCTACTTCTTATGAAGTTACCAATTTTTTTGTGATTTGTAATAACTTATTTCCACTTTCATTTATAGGGAATAAGTATTAACATTTCTTACCTCTGAAACTAGTAAATGCTTTAAATTTGATTTGATGTGTCATAGTATGAGAGACTTGTTATGTAATCAGAATAACATATCACGTTTGATTGAACTAAACAAGTGGGGTACCCCTACTATACACAAAAATACAAATTTTTTTATTGAATTAAAATTTAACATTAGATACATAAATTATATCACGAGAGGATGTTTGAATGGGAGAAAAGGTTTGAATATTTTTTCTTGATAGTTGGAACCCAAAGAAAAAGGGAAGATAAATATTAGTATTGATGCGACTTTTTGTGTAATTTTTTATCTTTTCGTGATTTTTTTTTAAGTCATACACTTGCTTATAAGTATATAACTAGCAAAAATGTGTAAAATTAACTGAGTTATATTTTATCATGTCAATCTATATTTTTTAAAATTTTAATAATAAATTTTTATCGCAATAATACATGTACCACATAGTTTTCATAGCATGTTCAACTTAATAAATCTTCAATATCTTATTCTAAACTCTATTTTTTTTATAAAATATTAAAATTAATAGCTTAATGACTAAATTAATTTCATCAAGTACTCATTCAACTCAGCTCTAAAAAATCCAAATAAAATATCTGAATTCAAGAATTGTGAGAGTTTGAAGTAATTAGAATAAATTTTGAAAGAGAAACTATGTAATTATGAATCAATTTCTTCATCATTTACCATAAATATAGTCTCAATATTTTTTTAGAATAGAATAACAAAAAAATAATTTTTTTACAAAATTAGTTAATTTAATATTTATCTACCTATACTATAATTTAGAAAAACAAATTCAACCTAATATTTAAAGTTCTGTTAAAAATAAAAAATATAATATTTATTAATTGAATTTATATTAGTTAAATATAAATTATCAATGACCTACTTAAAAGTATAACTAAGAAGTATGTAAACGTTTCAATTAAGATACTTTTCAATCTTCATAAAATTATGAATCCATAGCATAATTAAGATTTTTATCCAATTTAACTTTAAGAGGTGAGTATGAATGCAAGTATAATTTAGTAATAAGCATATTGTCCAACTCAATCTGACTTAAAAATATTATAAGGATAAATACTACACATCTACCAAAATTCAAACATATTTAGTATAATCCCTCACTTTCATTATTCTTATCCTTAACATCAAGTGATCTCTTTATGTCTTTTATTTTAAATTCTAAATTAAAAAAGCCTAAAGAATAAATTTCTTTCAATCTATTGTCTTTCTATTTTACTTTATTTGGATTTATTTTTAGCAGTCAACCTACTTAACTAACCAAATTAAAACCTACACTGCCTGAGCTCTTAAAATCCTAATTTAAACTACCCAAAAAATATTTATGTGTATATAATGAGTTAATTAAAATGTACCTCAACTCATTCAACCTAATCTAGGCACATACCTACAATAATAGTACGTCGATTCGCAAATTCATGATAAATAATTGCAAACACTTTGTTCTTGTAAAAATTTACTTGACCGTTATTTGTATAATTTTTATAATTTATAATTTTTATTGTAAAATTTACTTTTAAAAAAATATACAAAAGTTAATTAAAGAGGCGATACTTTTAAAAAAAATCAAAGTCATGAATAATGAAAATTAATATGGTTATATTTTTATTTGTTTGTAAGAAATTGTTTACTATTTTTTTTATATATAAGAATAAGTCTATTTATTTGTACTTTTATTTAAAAAATTAATCTCTATTTTAAAAATTAATCTCTGCGTAATTTCTTAAATTATTATGCTTAATTACATAAAAATACAAATTACATGTGTATGTGTGTAGATATAGATAAGTATAGAAATTTATGGAACTAAAAATATCATATGTGAAATATGGTAAGCTTTTTAATTTGAATTTAAAAAAGATTCATGCAATATTTTGTTAGTGTAAGATATCATCTAGTACTTAAAAAGTTTGATCACTAACCAATTAATTTCTGCCACTTGGCATGCTCAGGACGAATCTTACGAAAAGTTGCCCTCTAATAATATACAATATAGATATAGATAGAGTGAAGGAGGTAAAACTTAAATCATTAATATTAAGTTTTTCTTTAAATATTTATTTCTATTTTGGCAATGAGATGCTCTCCTACATGTGCATATTGCCGAGCTCGAGCAAATAACAGCCGACCTAAGAAAGCGGTTTATTGTTTTGCCAATCAAAGGAAAGGGCTACCAATCTGGAATTGGAGATGATACAAAACTTCGAATATCTTGGGATAGGTTATGTTTAGATAAGGATAAAAAGTCCTAAACCTATTCAACTTAAAATGAGTAGTTTGAGTTTGAATAAAATTCTAATTGTAGAAGATAATTTTTGGAAGAGTCCACGTCGGTTTTATTTCATTAGTGATCAATCAGAAGGTAGTTTTACGATTCTAACGAGGAATTAGAGTCCCAAAAGAATTGGAAATATTAAGTTATAGAGACTATAAATAAAGATGCAGATCCATGGTGAAAGGTACATGTTAATTAACTCATAGCTATAACTGTTTCGATAGAGAGATTTTTATGATTCCCGTTTTGATTTAATTATCAGAGTGTCATCCCGCCACAACAACAATGGATTTTTTGACAGTTTATTATCTTACAGATCACAAGTTCTAAGAAAGAAAAATTAAAATAATAATAATTCTTGCTAGTTATTGAGGTATTATTTTTCAAAATTGATTGAAAGAATCACCCACTACACATAAATAGATAGTTAAGTAGATAGATTTAGATGATTGATATACAAACAAGGTTATTTATGCCTTAGTGGCTTGACAATTTTGTTCAAAATAGGTGCATTTATGTGCCATTAAGACGCCATTATCATCTATTTGTCATTGTGTTAATTAAAGAATTAAGCGAATTAAATGACATAATGTTTAGTGGTTACAACAACTAGCACTATTATTTTATGGGGTTAGTTACATTTAATTATCACCTAGTGGTCTAATTAGAAAGAGTTCTCGTTTAACTTAATACTAGTAAATAAATGCCTCTTGCTACAAATTATAAATGTAGTTAATTACACAGAGATTTTGAATTAGAAGGGGACCTACGATAATGCTCACGAGATTAAATTTTATATGAGTAGATAATTATACCTAAATGAGAGATTTATACTGTGTGTCAAAGAAAATGGTACCTTGGAGTAAGGACATTTTGAAATTTGGTATTTTTTATGCTCTCAAAGTAATTAGAAATATAGAAATTATTTTAAAAAATAAAAGTAAATGATTACGATAAATCAACTCTATATGATGATTAGAATAAAATTTATCTACATATTTGCCTTACAATTCAAATTTATCTTTCAAAGGGTTTAAGAAAAAAAATTAAAATATTACTAAGACGACAACCATAATTAACCCAATTAAATAAAGAGAAATAAACACAATTATATTTTATCAACATAGTTTATCGATACACGTAAGGATTTACCTATTAAAGATATACATAGTTTCTATATATATGTATGTAGTAGGTTGAATCGGCAAGGGCCATTGGGTTGAACTACCAATGGATTGGGGTTAGGTAATAGACCAAGCGCAGTAGTAATCACCCATAGTAGGCCAGATCGAGCCTTGACCAAACTCATGGCTCATCGCGCATCCTGCCCAGTTTGTGGGCGCAAGTCATTGGGTTGTGTTGAGTCCGTGCCCAATTGACTGACCCGTGCGACGTATAATTGACTAGAGTCCACCTAGTTGATAGGTGTTTTGGATCATGACACATGGCATCCAAGCTGGATCAGGATACATCATTAGCTGACGTCGTAACCGAATTTTATTTTGGGTCACTAACATTAGGGAATGTGCTCCGCATGTGACTATCTTGGCTTGGTGATCAAGCCAAGCAATGTATAAGAAGGACAACACCTGAAAAGGGTATGGTAAACACAGTCTCTCGAACCCTAGCTGAGTATGTTCCTTCTTTCTTCTCCAAGTATTGACTTAGGCATTAAAATTCTTCCCGGCCAAACTCCGGCTGGCATAGGTAATAACCTCTAGTTCTGGTTGCAGAGCCTACATGCACAGAGTTTGGAGCAGACAATCCTAATGATGGAAACGTTACATTGACTAAAGGACTCTACAATTGGCGACCACAGTGGGAGCCTTTAGTCTCGATTTCATCACCCTCGCCAGAATTTGATACTCTTTTTGGTAACTTCCATGGCCACTCATTGTGAGATCAATTATCAAAAACAATTGTTGCTCAAGTGAAGGAGGTGGTGGATTGATAGCACGTAATCAATGGGTTTTGCACCCTACTCCATCGTGGACACCACAACCTTAGATCCAAATTCTAGCGCCTACATCGAGAGACTAGAAGCCAAAATGAACGAGAAGGATAAATTGATCCAGACCATTCAACATAAAGTCACTAGGCATAGGAGGGAGGTCCATTCTCAGCAGTCGGGAGATGGCTCACGTTTTAGTACTCATCACTACTGCCATCACCATTCTCCAACTCTAGACCTCCAACGAACTAAGAGGAGGATCTCAGTGAAGGATAGAATTGGGGAACACGATGTCACTGGGCAACGAGAAGGTGGATGGGGAAGTCTCCAAGAGAAGTGAAGCCCTGCGCTAGATCTACACCTCTGTGACGAGCGCTGTGAACCTCCTTGCATTCTAACACTTCTACGGCTAGGTGAGTCGTCGATGGCTTGTTCAATCTCCATCTATGCCTGTGGCATGGCCAGTAACCAAATGGCTACACACAAAATCTAGTTGGAAAGAAACTAGCGCTGAGAATAGCGTAGGCAAGAAGAAGACTATGTGAACGCTCAGGACAACCACAGAAAATGGTCCCCCATGCTTGAAAGTGGAGGGAACAATCCCCCGAAAAAGAAAAAAAGAATGACCGGGCAATCTATGAGAACACCTTGAGAATAGGATGAGACCCGATTCAGCTTGGTCTCATTCAAACGTGATGCATGAACAACTCATCTCTTCTTGTTACATAAGGGAGATTAAGTCAATGAAGCCACCCAGGGGGTTCAACCCTCCGAAATTCTAGAAGTATGATTCAAAGACAGATGTCTACACTTATTCGGTCCACTTTCGATAGAGGAAGCCTCTCTATTGTTCTAATGATGATTGATGTGCAAACCCTTCCTATCCAGCTTAGGAGAGCTTTGCTTACTATGGTTTGACAAGCTATAGAAGGCTTCGATCTCATCCTTTAGAGAACTATCGCAAGCGTTCTTAACTCAATTCATCACGAGCACTCGATAGAAGAAGGAAGTGACGCTTTGCTTGGCTTACAGAAGTCGGTGATTGAATCACTTTGACAATACCCAGTTAGGTATTGGGAACTTTTCAATGAGATCGGAGGGTGTAATCCGACCACAACGGTCTCGTTCTTTGAGTTAGTTTCGGATCATAGGAGTTGCCTCTTTGATAATCCTATGCTCTTTAACCCTTCAGACATGAATGAACTAATGTTCCAAATCGACAAATAGTGTTGATTGAATGAGTCAAAGCAGGAAAGCAAGATGCCCAAACAATTAATGCAGAAGTCGAGCCACAGGAACAACAATTCTGGGAATGGTAGAAGATTTGTCAACGATGTCCAGGCTGAGGAGAAAAGGTTGCATCAGCCTCATGAGTTCATCACAATCATCATCGTCTTCACTCTCCTAATTTACATCCTATTTCACAAGATCGAGAATGAGCCATACTTCAAGTGGCTGTTCAAAGAGCTGTGGGAGAATCATATGTCCAAAAATCCCCGAATGAGTTGTTCTTACCACCAAGATAAGGGCCAATTGACTACTAGCTATAAGATGTACATGGAGTTCCTTGAGAAGTTGGTGGCTGATGGGGCATTTGAAAGAGTACATTGATGCCGAGAAGACAACTGAAGGTTCGCGAAGGAAAGAAAACCAAGCCAAATCAAAGGATGTACATACTATCAATGTGATACATGGTATGATTTATGTCGTAACAAAGCAACGTCTTTGTGCTGAGTTGTACAATCGAAAGCAGCAAAGTAGGTCATGAGCATTGAGACACCATCAAAGAAGGTGAAGATAGTATGAGGACTCGAGGTTTGATATCTTATTTTATTGCTTTTGGTCTATTTTAGAATTTTGTGGTTTTAAGTTTACTATTTAATTGTAGTTCGGTCATAATGGTTTAGAATGTTGGAATTTGATGTGTGGGTGCTAATAGCTTGAGGGGTTAACGTAATTAACTATATTTTTAATATAAAATGATTAGGAAACCCAAGAATCAGTTTTTATAAAATATTTATAGTTTTTTTTGGAGCTCCCTAAAATCCTAGTTTGCTTGAGGAGGGAGAACAGATTAGTAGATGAAGGATTTGCATGAAGTCATCAACTAGGAAATCGTAGAGGGCATCGAAAGCTTTGCATAGAGCTCGAGATCAACCTAGTGCGCGGATTGTTCGAGGAATTTTTGTCCATAACAACATATTTTGCGTTTTTATCACATAAAGTAGGATTCCATGTTGATCTACATTTAGATATATTGAGATTATGTTTAATTCGATGATATATATATTATTTTTTATGTGTGATCGAGTCATCTATATTCTGTGTGAATTTCAGGATGTTTTGGATAGTTAGGTTGAAGAAATAAAGGCCAAAATGAGGTTATTTGCAAAGAACAATATCTAAAAAAACAGAACACACAGAAAATCTGATTTTGAAATATTTCATTAGAGTTGTTCTAAAACTCTAAAATTTCTAAAATGTTTACTGAGCATTATTGATTTATGTGTCTACTGTGTTGGGTTAAAATTTTGAAGCTTAATTCAAAGTAAAAAATTCCACAACAATTCGTGACTTAGCCGCAGTAGATTGACACCTGTACAGGCTGCATTGACACATTTTGGAAAAATTATTCTAATTTTTAATACGAGTATCAAAATTGTGCACCATTTATTTTGTTTGAAACTAGATACATGTAGCTTTAAAAAAATATATATCATGTCTTATTTTTACACGAGAAAAAATAGTTTTTTTTCAATTGAATTTGATAAAATAGTTTTGGTGTTTCAAAATAAGGTATTCAACTTTGAGCTGACATGATGATGTCCTTTGAAGTCCTTTTTTAACCTATTACTTATCGTTTGAAAAATTGTAGAGTATATTTTCTATTGACATTGGACCCAATACATCTACTTACAAATTATAACGTTTTAGAATTTTTAACATTGAACCTAACTATATAGCTTTGTTCACTCGAGCGACCTATTGAAAAATAAAATATTTTCTTCTTGGTTTTCAGCCTGTTTCGTACCTTTTGGTCAATTTATGGTTACTATTTAAGTTTGGAATTGATTATTGTTGATACATATGAGCATACATGGATATCAGATACTGGGTAAGGGATGGTCCGTTGGTCTGGTAGCCTGAGAACTCTACTTAGAGTCTTTGTAATTTCTTCGATGAAAGATTGTGAAATAACCGGGTAGAGAGGTGGTTTGACGATCGGAGTGTCCATGAACTCCATAATAGGGTCCCCGATGTGGGTAGCTCACAGTGCAAGACCGTCGAAATATTGCATGAGTCGCATGTTGAGCATGATAGTATTAGAGATACTTAGTGGTTGTTTACTTGTTGTTTATGCATATTATATTGTTGATGCGAGCGTGTTTTATTCAATATATTGATATTTCAGTATGATTTTTTACTCGAGCTCCGGCCTATGTTTTTCTATAAACTAACAATTTACAAGTGATGATATGAATCCAAGGATTTAGATTTTACTTTTGAAGATGGTTCAATGTGCTTAGTAGGATTTACAGTATTGGCAATATTCATATGTTCATACGTTTCAGTTATAGGTTTCAGACATGTTTTAATTTATTTTTTCGGGCACGATGAGCCTATTTTGATTAGTTTCATGATTCAGTGATTAGAAGAATTATTTATTTGATTATTGTGACAATTGATTAGCAAATTTAGGAGTTTATTTATGTTTAATTGGAGTTATGGTTATGATAAGTTTGGTTTATATTGTTCTATTGCTTATTTCATACCCTAGAAATTTGGAGTGTGACAACTTAGTATCAGAGCATGGTTCGAATACATAGAGTAGTGAATAGTGTTCTAGAGGTCTAGAGATCTGCATGTTTATGTGGAGTAATGTCCTAGAATGTCATGATTTGTCTTCGAACGTCAATGCAACTACCTATAAAATTTAGTTAAAAGAGGCGCCTAATCACTGTGTCTATTGATTGGAGGTCCCGAAAAGTCAATCGGAATATTGGCCTAACATTTTTAAATGAATTACTCATTATGTGTTTTATGTGATTATGTGTTTACAGGCTTACCTATTTACATATGTTGACTATCCTACGTTGTCGATGAAGTGTTGTCATTTTCTGTACTGAGATGTCACCTTGTAGAGTTTAGGGTATGTATTGCTTGACCTTCTTTAGAGCCACAATTGATTGATATTGGAGTAGAGTGACCATTGATATTCCGAGGGGTGGCCGTTTTCAGAAGACAGAAGAGATGTCTAATCGAAAATTCATGGGTTATGGGGTAAAGAGACTGTTGGTTATTTGTTCGCAGTGATATGGGATGATGAGGGGGATCAGAATCGTGGGGAGCTGCCTAGAGTGGTTCGTGACTTCTCAGATGTCTTTTCGGAAGATATTGTGGGTTTACCACCTTACCAGAAAGTGGAGTTTTCTATTGATCTTGTGCCTGAGACATCTCCAGTTTTTGAGGCACCTTATCGATTTGCTCCGGCAAAATTGAAAGAGTTGAAAGTACAGCTTCAAGAATTATTAGACAAGGGTTTTATCTAACCTAACACATCACCTTGGGATGCATTGACCCTATTTGCTTAGAAGAAGAATGGGACCTTGAGGTTATGTATTGACTATCGGCGATTGAATAGTGTGATCGTAAAGAATAAATATCCGATGTCTAGGATTGACGACTTATTTGATCAGCTCAGGGGTTCTCAGGTATTTTTAAAAATTGATATGAGGTCGGGTTATCATCAGTTGAGGGTCTGGGAGGAGGACATAGCTAAGACAATATTTCGAACGCAGTACGCTCATTATGGATTTGTAGTTATGCAGTTTGGTTTGACCAACGCACCTGCCGCTTTCAAGGGGTTAATGAATAGGATGTTCAATGAAATTTTGAATCAGTTTGCTGTGGTGTTCGTAGATGGTATATTGTTTTATTCACCGACAGAGGAGGAGTATGAGAGGCAGTTTAGATCGTACTACAAATTTTGAGAGAAAATTCCCTCTACAAATTTTTTGTTTGAGTTCTCTTCGTGATTTCGTAAAATTTAAATAAGAAATAAGAAATTCTCACTTTTAGATTCTTGACATTACACTTTTTTGCTTGGCGGGGATAAGTGATGCCACAAATGCAAATACTTCTGACTGTATTTGTATGTAGTATGTAATGACATGGTTTAAAAATTTACATTAATTTGGGGCATGCTGGTCGTAATGGTAAAAATAAATTTGTTAGAAAGCACTGTAAATTTGACTTATCATTTTAATTAATATCTTATTTTTATCTTCTTTTAGATTACAAAAATATTTTATCTGTTTGGTCCTTAAAAATGATATTTCTAAATGACTGTATAGGAACATTACTTTATGGTGAACAAAATAGAGCACAGTGTGGAGAAAAGAAATGGTATTCACGATCCATTTTCTTCTCTTTGCCCTGTCTTGATTTGAGTGACTGTATGTGAGAGGCTAAAAGCAGGGTAATAAAATTAATTTCTCCCTTAGATTTTGATTGTTTCTTATTAATCATGTTCATGCTAGATCTAGAATTAGGTGTGAGATTTTTTCTTGCCACAAATTTGATAAGATATATTTGGTTCATCACCTACCTCGCTTTTAAAAGATGACCAATTTGGATCAAGAGAAAGCAATGAGCTAATTTGAGTTTGGAGAGGTGTTTCACAGAGGAATCATTTTTGTAGCAAAAAGAAAATTTATGCAAGTAGCTCGTTCGAAACAAAGAATTTTGTAGCCCAATTTTTTTATTCTTTTAATCATTACAACTTCTTGAACCAAAAAACAAGAGCTAATTGAACACTTTGCAATTCTTAGGAACTCGGAGTACTATAAAAGTTTTTGAAAGATTTAATCTGAAATTCGACAATTGTATTATAAATCTAAGCCACAAGACTCATGCCGACACCAAATGAAATGCCGACTCAAGGTCCAAGATTGATGTCATTTCAATGCGCAAAAATTAACCTTATGGAATTCATTTAATATGCCAAAATAAAGGACAACTCTAAGCTTTGATAACAATTACACATAAGATTACATATAAGGATATAACTCATACCATGCAAATTAACATAATAAAACACCCCCTACCCCTCTCCCTTACCCCTCCCTAGCGCACACATATTATTCACACACTTCCCAACAACAACAAAAAAGGAACAAAAAAAAGACATAACATAACAAAGGAAAGACTACATGCAAAAAGTAAATGTAAATTAAAAACATCTAGAGTTTTAGGGTTAAATCAATATTTGAATTGAACCCTTTTCCAGCATTCTCATCATTACTTTTGAGCCCCTCCATTGCATTTGAAATTGGTCGATCCAACTTGTGGATCAACAACTTAGTGCAATCACAACTTGAACTTGTCACCCCAAATATGCAATCAACTTCTTCGACAGATGTTTTTTGTGTAGATGTATGGTTTCTCATAAACAGCGGGGGCATAGGTGGCATTAGGGTTAGTGGAGGTTGAGGAGTATAAATATTGGTAGTTGGAATATGAGATAGCGGTGGTGGTGTTTGCTGTGGTTCAGGCTCAACAGATGAGAGTACCGGACGCAATGACGAGGGTATATATGGAAAAACTTGATGGGAACTAGTTCTAATGATCTGAAAAGAGGGTACTTGAGCGGCAAAGGAATTAGGATTCGGGTTTTGTTGTGAAAAAGGATGACTAGAACGATTTGGAGCACGAGCTTGGACTTGGTCATTTGTGCGGGTTTTAAGATTCAACTCTTCATAGACTATGTTATCGTTTCTCATGTGAGATGATTGGAAGTGCCTCACCATGTCATGAGCACCCACAAACACCATATCACATACCCTACATACGAAATTTGTTGATTGGTTTGGCCTTTGCATCATGCTACAGAGACAGAAATACAAAAAGAGAGATGGAGATGATTGAGATGTGTTGAGGGGTTCTACGGTAATGAATTTATAGCACGTCTATCCTTCTTCTATGCATCAAGTTCCGTTGGGGACTCAATTAATCGCAATTAACACGTAAAGAGCTATAGTTACCTCAGAGGATTCGCTTATTTAATATTTGGTTACGGAACTTATTATTTATGAAGTATTAATAATAATTTTGAATTCAGAATGCGTCAAACAAAAGATCAGAATGAGCTGTATGTCATTGCCTTTTGGCGTGACAAATGATTTCTAACATTGTGTTTTTTTCTCAGGAAACTTTAGACTAAACAATGTCATTTTTAAGAATCTGATTTGGATCAGGATAAAAAGATTAAAATTTGAAAAATGTGAATAGAACGATGACACTTCAACGTGAAATCACCAGTCATTAAAAAACCAAGACACTAACTCGCTCGTTAAAATTTGAGATTCTAAGTGGTTATTAATGTCTTCTTGTGATATAATATTCTGCTCATTGTTCATATAACAAAAACCACGTCCAAAGATTATGTTTATATGATATTCCTGCTTTGACCTTAGTGGGACATGGTTTGAAATTTCTTGTTTTAAGCTTGATTGAACTATTCCTTTCAACAGAATCATATTTGAAATGAAATCTCTATTTTTTTTATGTCATAAATGAGTGCATATAGTTCCTAAATAAAGTCAAACAATTCAATTATTTGTTTTCATATGTATTGCATATTAACTATTACCCATTTTTTTTGTAGGTTGAAAAAGAAAAAGGAAAGGACTTTCTTTTAAGTATTTGGTTAGCACAATCTGATATGTGTTACCAACTTTAGATTCTCTTGTAACCATTCAGTGTGTCAATTAATGGTCATATTTCACGTTTAATTATTTTCTAACACACCAGACAATCTTTTGCTAAAGTTCAAATCAAATAAAGCATTAAACATATGTCCAAAATGTAATATTGTTTTTCAATAAATGCAATTACATCTCAATAAAATAAAAATATTAAATTTGCAGCTTTAACACAAAATACAACCGTTATCTAAGTACTTTGAACACTTAAATTTTTTGGTGGCAATATATGTGTGATATCTACTTTCTTATGAAGTAACCGTTTTTTGTGATTTGTAATAACTTATTTTCCCATTGAATTCTAGGGAAGGGGTATTAAGATTTCTTACCTTTTATTGCATGAAAACCAGTAAATGCTTATTAAAGAATACAAGAACATCAATTTCTCATATCCTTTCTACATTTAAATTTGATTTGATAAGTCATACAATGAGAGACTTGCTACATATGTAATCAGTTTAACATGTTGCCTTTCATTGAACTAAACAAGTGTGGTACCCATACTATACACAAAAACAAGAAAATTTCTTATCAAATTAGGATTCGACATCAAATAGATAAATTATATCGCGAGAGAAACTTCAAATGGGAGGAAAAGTTTGAAGATTTTTTCTTGAAAGTAGAAAACCAAAGAATTAAGGAAAGAAAAATCTTAGTATTGACGTGGAGTTTTGTGTAATTTTTAAGTTTTTTTCGAAGAAGAACATGTCATATGATACACTTGCTTTTGCTTATAAGTATGTAATATAGATAGACAGTGAAAGAGGTCAAACTTAAATAAGTATTATTATGTTTTTTTTAAATATTTAATTCAACTTGGTAATGAGACGTTATATTGTCCCGATTTCTCGGAATATTATTTAAAATATTTCATTCAATTGTTAATTAATTAATTAAACAAAAGTCTTGAAAATATTTATTATTATTAAAATCATGGAAAATACTTATTCAGAGTTTAAACATGCAGAAGTAAAATGACAGAAATAATCCTCGGAGTTTCCATTTATGTATTTAAAATAAAATACAGAGCATCTAAGGATAAGACAGCCACACGCCATCGTAATCTTCTCCAGTAGCTCTCGGCTCTTTATGGTTAGGCAGATTCTCCAACTGCTCTTCGACATCTGGTATGAAACACTAGGGATAGAGAAGTTGCTCCGATGAGTGATTAAAATTTGTAAAAAAATCATCGAGAATCGAACCCATAAATCTTCTCCAGTAGCACTCAGTTGATATTGACAAGTTCTTACATAGGCAAGAAAGAGACATTTTATCATCTACTTGAGTCAATAACCACCTCACCCTAACTACACCCGACAAAACACATGGCTTCGCCAAGTCAGGTACCAACGAACCTTAGTCGCTTCCTCTTTGTCAGCTCAAGAATGCCCAAGATAAGGCCGCCACTCCCTTGGCGTTCGAAGCTATCAACCCATATGTTCCCGAAGTCACCTTCAATTGAATGCACTCATATGCTAGTCGGAATCCTTAAAATCAACAAGTGGGACGACACCATGTGGGACTCTAATGCACATGGAACACAACTTGGACAACACCCATAACAACATCACTAGGCTCAATGATAAAAACAACACTTGGCACGATGGCCTCCAATATCCATTTTCACAACTTTTCGTTGATGATCCTAATAGTTCTCTACTCATTTTCATTACTTATAATGCTCACCCAACACCCTCCGCTGCCTCGTTATCGCATTTGTACCAATGTCCCTAACTTAAATTTTAGGTTTTCACACAATCCACCAAACATTGTATAGTTCAACTTACTACAGTCTGATAGCACAACAGCTATTCTACATTAAACTAACGACACGCCAGCCATATTACCAATTTTCATTTACAAGGTCGTCCAACACGACAACTGTAATTCTAACCGATAATAATAACTTGGGCAGCGCGATGGCCGTACCCGAAACTACATATCCACTGCTGCAACAAGATTCAACAACTTTAATCTACCAATTTGATAACTCCTGCATATTTCAACAACAACACAAAGTCATGATCCAAGTTAGTTAATTTGCTCACAAGAAATCCCACGGGGATCCATGGATGTGATCGTGGATACTTGTGTAGTGTGAACATGAAAATAGGGGTGAAATATAGTCCGTATCTATAGCCCAAAATGTTCGAACATCAAAACTAAACTTATTGAATTTTACATGGTCGCTCGAGCGGTCTAAAAAATATTAGGTTCTAGTTTTTGGATCAAAAGTTAGATTCAGTCAAAAAATAAACAGGTCGTTCGAGCGAGCTGTAGTGAGCTACCGTTTTCAGCAAATTTTGATTTTAGGAATTTCTTCAAAACTAGACACAAAAAGAATCCTAATATGAGATTCACAGCCTCAAAACAGTAATTAAAGATGTACACAGAAACCTTGTGGGTTGGGAATCATTTTCCCCTTATTAATCTAACAAAATCAATTACGATTAAGATGAATTTCACAAATCTCAACATGAACAGTAAACCCTAGTCATGTTTTCTAATGAAAAATCAATAATCAGCCTACTTTAAATGGTGATCCTAAGAGTTGGGAAGTAGTTTCCCTTATCTTAACCCAAAGATTCGGGTGATCGTGGACCAACTGAACCTCCTTCAACTCAAGAACACTAGGGATTCTCTAGAACTCTAAACTTTTCCTTTGATTTTCAAATTGTGAATGTAAACGGAAAACAATTGATCCCTCGCGTTTAAGTAATGTTTAGGTCCATAAACGAGTAATAAAAATCATCATTCTTTGATATAAATCGAAAGAAAACGTAATCCCCCATTGATGACTATCAATACAGCAGTCTGCCCATTCAGAATTTAAACAAGTTGCTCAAGCGGCCTCAAGATTGCTCGAGCCAGCTTCAAAAGACAAGGTCGCACGAGCAGCTTATAGCTCGCTTGAGCAAGCTACAAATTTTTGAATTTTAAATTTTAAAACTTAAAAATCAAACTATTAACAAAAAATTCATTAATAATATTTAAAGATTAATTTAAAAATTAGAGTTATTACATATGCTCTCCTACGCATGCATATCGTCGTGCCCAAATTAACGAATAACAGTCGACCTGAGAAAGACGGTTTAAAGGATTGCCAATCTGAGGAAGGCGATTACTAATATAGAATTGGAGATGAAACAAAACCCCGAATATCTCAGGATATGTTCTGTTTAAGGATGACGAGTCCTAGGCTTATTCAACTTAAAATGAGGAATTTGAGATTGAATGAAACTCTGATGATAGAAAATGATTTTCAAAAAAGTCTACATCGGTAATTTATCTCATTAGTAGCTAATTAGAAGGCAATTCTATTTCTATGATAATAAGTAATTAGAGTCCTAGAGAATTGAGAAGATTAATTCACAAAGTCTATAAATAAACGTGCAGACTCATTGTGAAAGGTAATAGAGAGTTTGTTGTGATTTCCGTTTTGATTTAATTATTGGAGTGTCTTCCAGCTACATCGACAATGACTTTTTTAGTGATTTATTGTCTTCCATATTACAAGTTTCAAGAGAGAAAATCACCCACTATAAATAGATAAGTAGATAGCTAGATATATTTAGATGATTCATACAAATAAAGTTATTTATTCCTTAGTGGCTTGGCAATTTTGTTCAAAATAGATACGTTTGTGTGCCATTATGACGCTATTATCATATGTTCATCATTGTGTTAATTAAAAAGCAAATTAAATGACATAATGGTTACAACAGCTAGCACTACTATTTTTTATGGGTTTAGTTACATTTGATTATCATCTTGTGGTCTAAAGAGAAAGAGTTCTCTTTTATCTTAATACTAGTAATAAATGCCTACGAGTTAGAGGGTGTTTGGAACAGATCTTTTGAGGTGTTTTTAGATTTTGAGATTTTGATTCTTGAATTTTAGATTATAACAAATTCATAATCAAAATCTATGAAGTGTTTGATAAAACCGCATAAAATAGTTTATGAACTTGTAAATTGTTTGGTAGTATAATCAAATTATTAAATTGTAGGTGAGCAAATTGACCATAATGCCTTTATGTTGTGGCTTTATTTGTATCTTTGACAATTCTCCCCTATGTATTTTGAAATATAGTCAAATAATTTTTATATTTACAAATTGAATTAATATTAAAACACAATAATCACAAAAATGTGTAAAATATATTCACGTCTTCTACTACGATGCTATTACCACGACATACAAAATCATGTATGAGTAGTATTTGTAAATTATTAAAAAGTTTAAGGGTAAAATAGTAACAAAATTTCAAAATCTATAATCAAAACCTCAAAAGTAGCTCCAAAAAATCTATTTTGAGAATTTCAAAATCAAAATTTCAGAATTAGAATCTCAAAATCAACATCTTAAATCTCATAATGAGAATCTCAAAATCTCAAAAACACTTTCAAAATCACTCTCAAACATCCAGTTATAAAGGGGGTAAATTACATGTTGATTTTGAATTAGAATGGGACCTACTGCTTGAGTTAAATCATAACTAGATATGGTAGATAATCATGCCTACATGAGAGATTTATACTAATTATCAAAGCAAATGGTATTTTAGTGAGAATGCATTTTGCGACTTGGTATTTGTTACTATGTTCTTAGAGTAATTAGAAGCCTAGAAATTATTTATTAAAATAAAACACCATTAGATTAATAGATAAATATCACGAGTAAAACCCGTGATCAATATATTCTAATCACATGTTTTAAACCGTGGTTGATTAGGTCATAATTAAAAATCACGGAATTTAATTACAATTTTTGACTGTAGTCAAAAGCTCATTTAAACTGACATTGAAACTAAATAAGTATGATTAAATAACAAATAAGATCACGGTTTCAATTAAAAATTATGATTAAAACTATTTTAAGATTATAGTTTGGATATTTATAAATCATGGTTAAAGATAGTATAAGATTACAATAATTATTAAAAATCATAATGATATTTAAATCAAAGATCACCTTTTCAATTAAAAATTGTGATTGAATATAATAAAATATCACACTTGTAATAAAAAAAAGTGATCAAATGTTTTTTTTTTATCGGCAAAGAAAATTCTAATTATCATTAAGATAAAAATATAAAATCATTACAATATGAAGAACATAGAGAGAGTTTCAAAAAGTACTCATTGACTCTCGTAGTGCTGCTACTCGCAAGAAACTCAAATTGTCTTCAACCTCCTATTTTTTAAAAAGAAATTAAAATATCAACCAACAAAGAACTAAACAAAATGTCTCCTCCCAATAACCCAACCAACGAACCTCAAAACCCTAGCAATTTGAAAAAACTTACATCTCCAAGTGAGTCAATCTCAAACTTTCAAATTCTTCTCAACATGAAAATACCAGATTTACCTCCTCTGCCCTCAAATTTTCTTCTCCATTCTCAAGATCCCAAATTCACCAAACAAACCCCCAAATTTATTCACCAAAAACAACACAAAACATCTAACACCACACCTCAAGAGTTCTCTCTCGTTACCGGCTTCGCCACCTCCCCATCCGCTTCCACCTTGACCCTATGAATCTGATGGAGAAATCAGATCTCCTCACCTCGGCTAGCGTAAGTCTTCCTCGCCGTCGGTACCTCAACAACCATTGCCTCTGCGACCCGTTGAAACAAACAAACCCCAAAACACCCAATCACCATCACCTCAAGCTCCATTTGTTGCCTCCTTAACCTTCGATTTTGACACCCTAACATGTCGAAATACAGATATGCACCTCCCTAAGCCTTTAGCTGAAACAGCCCGTTCCAAACTGTTCTACTTGCATTCCCATGCATACAAACTGAATGGAACAAGAAAATAGACGAAATCAAATCCTATACTTTTTCAAAGATCATATGATAGAAGTTTTCAGGTTTTGCTTAGATTTAAAGTTTAAGTGGTTATAGTACAGTATAGATAGAGACTCTGAAATTTGATTTATGTATTGTGGGGTAGGTAGATTGGGTGGTTACTTGCCAACCACACCTCATACCTTGTGTATCTCTTCCCTTTTTAAATTATATACTATTTATTTCTCTGATTAAAAAATAAAAAAGTACTACTCATAGACGAAAAAGTTGCTTTTCTGTTCCATTTTCAAACGCTAAAATGGAACAAAGATTCCCCATATTTTAAGTTGACTGTTGATGTCTCTCTTCCGTTAGACAACATCAGGAAGAATAAAAGTTGGCCAAGTAATTAAAGGTTTTTTCTTGTTAATTTGTACTACACTTCTAATCACGATTATGTGATCATGCTGTCTGGTGGCCCACGAAATACAATCTGTAAATCGAGCCCATGGGCCTGAATAGTAAGTTAAACATGGGCCTAAATTGTTTTATATTTTTCAACAGATCGCTCGAGCGATCCTAAAACAAATTTACTGTCCAAATTTGAAAATTAAAAATTTTTGTTGCTCGAAAATTTTAAAAATTTAAAATCAACCTCACTCGAGCCCCCATAACTCGCTTGAGCGAGCTATTGTTTTTTTCAAATTCTGAAGATTCCAAAACTGAACATTCTAATATGGACAAAATACCCAAATTCGACAGAAACTACAACAGAACATAACATATAATCATGCAATAAAAATGAAAACCCTAAGGTTGGTAGGTAATAGATCCTACCTTAGTTCGAATTAAGAAAATAGCGAAAATTCGAGCATGAATTTGAGTAGCACTTGACTAGCGTTTTCCTTATGCTCAAGAACACCTCCCACAATTTCTTTCTGAAAAACTCTAGATCTGAGTTACGAAAATTCTCACAATCTATATTTGATGTTAGATTACGAAACTTAGGCGCAAGTATACTTATTTTACAATGATTTATATAGGATTTGAGAGAAAACCCCTCTTGATGTCCAAATTAAATCCCCAATTTATTGCCATGAAAATTCCAAATTGAATTTCTATAAAATCACTATTAATTCGTCATCAAATCCGTGTATTTGCCATTAAATTAATGGAATTCGAAGCTATTTGTTCATTATTCGAAAAGATCCTATTTAATGACCATGAATATGCAAAAATTCCAAAAAATGTCATTTTTGAAGTTGCGATAGCTCGCTCGAGCGACATATAGTAATCATGCGCACAACCTATTAAAATAATATTTTTTGTTTTTTTATAATTTGTTTATTATTTTAAATTTCAAACTTAAGTAGTTAAATGTTCTGAATAAATATCAGATATTAATTTAAAATTTAATCTAAAATTACAGATTATTACAACTTAAGTTGTTTTTAATATTTGTAACGAAGTCCAGCCGGACGTGGTGGGAGACAAGATTAAGTGGTGGGTCGCAAATTGGATCAAGGCAAAGTTTGAAATTCTTGGGATCTCCATCGCGGACTTCGGTCGATGTTTGTATGGGGTTAGGCGTATCAAGATCTAGTTTGGGGCTGGGAGAATGCTCGGTGTAGGTGGTTAAGTGTTGTGTGATCAAACCCATTAGGGTTTTGTCAAAGAGAAAAGGGATAAAGAGAGGGGAAGGGTAGCTTCCAGTGGTTTCTGATCTGGAACCTTTCCTTTTTTTAATTAAGTGGTGTATTTCCTTGATATTTTGGTTCTCTCTTTTTAGTGTATTTTATGGCTGGTTTATTTCCTTGATATTTTACCCTCTTATCCTTTAATTAGTTAATTTTTGATTTATTAAGTTTAAATTTATAGCACTAATTTAGGCTTAAAACATAAAATCATAATTATTTTTAGTAATTATCTTTACCAGAAATGGTAGTTTGAGATTATCTTCACTATTTTATGAAAATATACCATGATCGGCATGTGTTATTCCTTACTTACAAACTTACCATAATATCTGCAAATTTACCATAATTTGCAGATTTAGTGTTTTATCTCGCAAATTTACTATGAAATTTGCCAATTTATCAGAT
>JABCMJ010026799.1:0-34548 GCA_014822125.1 Arbutus unedo | reverse complement strand
CTACGAAGGAAGGGGTTGGGTTAGGAGCATTTTCAATAAGACTATTTTCCTGTATTTGTTCGATGAGAAATTCGAGACGAAAAAGGAACCCATCTTTTCGACCGGGAAATGCGAGTCTGTTTTGTCTACTTTCTCCATCCGTCTATCAAAATTATCAAAAAGGAAGTCGAGCTTGCTTCTTATTCCTGTGTTTGATCTCTTCCATCTCTGCCTCGCTCATTTCACCTATGTTGAAGAAAGGTTTGGAACCCTGTAAAGAATGACGAGTGGCCAAGAATCTTCCCCTCAACAGTGCAACTCTCCCCCCTGAATAAGTAAGGCCCCATTAGCCGGGGTGAAGATGGGGATAAGGAGTAATGATTGAAGCCCACTTAGCTCTACCAGGCACGAGACAGGGATTAGCTCTGTAAATGCGTACAGCCAAGGTGTAGTGTGGTGTAATAGCAGGCACTTCTAGGCCCCTTCCCCACATATATGATCAGTTGCATATGTAGTTAAGGTAATAACCTGTTTATGCAATTCAACCCACTTTTTGAAATGACATACACGAGTTGTGTGTATAGGATATTAGGTTATATACACATATGGATAAAGGTACACACTTACGCCCTTTTGCCCTGCACCATGTCATTAGAATGCTCTCTCAGCAGACCCACCTAACAATGAACAACACCCAGAAATCCAGTCTTGCTGTCGATGTATGCTGTTGTTGTGAAATTAATTACAATTCAAAACCCAACAATGGAAGCAGCAATAATAATTATAGCAGGTTCAATTTTCTGGCGTTCGTTGTGTCCTCGATTCAGTTTTTCATCTGCTTCACCACAATCATCAACAGATCTGGAAAATATGGATCAATTGACAATGGATAAGAAACCATCCATGTCGTCGTTGGTAGGAGGACTGGGGAAAAATAGGGGCATAGCTGAAGAGGGGAGAGGAAGCATAGCAAAGAAGCGAATTGGACGCACCAAACAGTGCTGAGGGAAGGGAGGTTGAGGCTATGGCTGGGAAGGAGAATATAGCTGTCTGGACTCTGGATTGTTGGAGAGAGGGAGGGAGGTGTCGTAGGTGGACAGGAAATTTTGAGAAGGGGAAGGTGGCAATGGTAGCTAATAGGGTGGCTTGGCAGCAGGCAGACAAGGTGCCTGTGGGTGGGGAAATGGGTAGTTTAGGCTGAGGACGGAAAATAGTTGCTGCTAAAAGTTTCACTGTTATGGTTTCTATTTGGGAGAAGACTATACAAACAAGAAGGGCATCTTTTTCCTTTTATAACACCACTTACAGAGGGAAAACAAGTTTTTCATGGCATAGATGCAACAGAGGCATGTGAGAATACATCCCGTCACTTTGAACGGAAAATGTAAAAGTTGAAAAAAAAGTCCAAAACCACAAGGTGCTAAGTTGGCTATTTTTAGACAATAGGGACGTGACGTATCAAAGCCTCAAACCACAGGAAGCTAATCTGCATTTTGCCGAAAATGTTATCATATACCCCTGTGCAGGTTTAGTTAACAAACAGAAGCAATAAAGAAAGCCCAAAATGAAACCAAAGTGTGTTCGTGATCAAAATCAGCACCTCAAAATGTTAAACCAGTATGAAGAAGATGTCAAACCTGGGGAACACCATAGCCATCTTCATAGGTGCTTTGTCCTACGGGGTAATGGCCAGAAACCTCGTTCTCAATGTACCCGGTGCTCCCATAAGGCCCACCTGTATACAAAGAAAATTTGTGCCCATCCAAAAATTACGACAAGTATGAAAAAACAAGAGCCCTGACAAGAAAAGCAAGCAATCATATTAACAATAGTAAGATTACCAGTTCGTCTGTCAATCTTAGCAGTGTTTGTTAGCTCTGCTCGAAGCTTTTCAACCTCTCCGGCCATGGTCATATAATTCTTCTCCATCACCTTAAGGGTCTCAAGATGATCACTGTATAGTTTCCTTTCAGAGTCATACGTAACCCTGCACATGCAAAATGATAAAAGTTCAAGTAACCTCTAAAACTGGAACTTAAAATTCCAAATTAGATTCAAATTCCAATAAAATAATGAAAGAACTATATAAAAAAGCTGACAAGGTTTTAAAACAGCTCACACTTGATTAGCTAAACATCCATCATTTTACAAGCATGGTTTGGGCAACCTTAACACTTGGCAAACTGATATCCACGCCTCATAGAGAACCGAATATAAAAAGCCACATTATGTTCATAATTTATCCACACGATGTTTTAAAAAGGGCATGAGATCCTCTGTGCCCAAATATTCATGCCACTATGTCTCAGTGCATTGACAGCCATGCGAAATGGTGAGAATAAAAAGGATTCTAATCTCAAGACACAATCGTGCAGCTCCCCGTGCATGGAAATTAGTTGAAAAACAATACGGATGACCCCATGCAACAAAAATAGTGAAGCCGCCTCTGTCTATAGTCATAAGAAGTCACTACCCTTGCGATCAATTTGAATTTGAGGAGATGAGGAGCCGGGGAGGGGAGGATTAGGAAGGAAATTTTAGTTATTGCACATTTAGATCAATTTTTATAAGGGAAGGGAGCGGCAGTGAGTCGAGAAAGTACAAACATCTTAAGCACTTCCCTCTCATGTCTGCTTTTTATAAATTTTGAACACCAATTATACTTTTCTTAAACGAAAAAGTTTACAATGTTATCTTTTTGGACATAATAGTGAATGTGCATTATACACCTCCTTTTCCTGTCATAATTATTCTAACCAAACATAAGGAAGTATACATTACCGTCCCTTCCTCTTGGCTAACCAAACAAGAAGAGGGACACTACAATACACTACAATTCCCTTCCCTTCCCTTCCCTTCCCTTCCCTTCCCTCTCATAACTACTACTAATTCCTTTCAATCCCCCGCCTAAATCCAAACGGTTTTCCAGCAAACATCCATAAACAAATTGGTAAAAGTACCTGCAGTGCTGATACTCCTGTCTGAGGCTCTCGAGTTCTGATAGCAAAGCTGGAATCTGCTGCACATCCGAGTGGGCCCTTTGGAGATCTTGATTCAACTTCTGCGCCTTAGAAATAAGTTCCTGCCTCGCAACAACTAAGCTCTGTGCATCGGCTCTTGCCTGCTTCAGCTCCAACTTAATGGGTTCGGCCGCTTGAAGCTCAGCTTCCATCTTTCCCATTTTATCCATAAGGCCTCTCATCTGATTTTCTCTCTCAGACTTCACAGCTCCTATCTGAGCATGTAATATCTGCAACTCATGCTGTGCAGCGGCAAGTTCTTGTCTCAATGTTCCATGGGTAGCAGCAAGCCTCTGGTTTTCGGCTGCAAGCTTCTGCATTTCGGTGTGTTGTGCATTAAGCTTCTGTTCCATTACTTCTTGGGGAGGTAACATGTCAAAAGGAGGAAAAGCACCAGGTGGATGGCGCATTCCAGGACCAAAAGCATCAGCGTGAACCATGCCAGGACCAGAAAGAGGATGCCTTAAATGAGGAGGTGGCATTCTACCTTTACTTCCCATTTGAAGTGACTAATTGCAACCTAAGCAACAAATAGTCGATTAAAACTTTTCAAACTACTACCAAGATACTTAGTTGATCATAACTTAATTCCCAGACACATAATTCTATTTCACAATCACGTTGCAAGGTTTCAAATCTCAACTTTTAGCCACAAATATGCCCTCCTGGTGAATCAGGAGGCATGTGCATGCCAAAGCAGCAGGAAAAACATTGAGCAACAACAGAACCATTTGTTCATGAAAAAGCGGAAGAACGAATAGAGTAGGTGTGGTTTTGTGTTTTTGGGTGAGAGAGAGAGATGCAATTGAGACTATATATCAAATGAACCATGGTCAAGAAAAAGTAGTTAAAGCCCGAAACAGAACAATTTTTTGTTACTACAACGTCAATCGCGCCAATATCAACAAGAACTTTCTTCCTTTCTGAACTCAAAAACTACTATTCACAGACACTGTTTAGATTATGTATAAAAGAAGACACACATTGTCTACTTGTTTTTTCTTCTCTCTTCACTTGAAACAAAGCTCCAAATAGATTGATTTGAAGCCGTTTAACCAATGAAAACACAAGCTTCCAAACAGTAGAGACGAACAACCAAGATGCACCAAATTGTGTAGGATACACAGGTAGGCAGAAACCTAGAAAGCCACCATTTAAGGCCCCAATAAAATGCCAAAAAGAAAGTTTCCCCAAATGTTTAATACTCCTACATCTGCAATGAACGAATTCGCCCAGCATGTGTGGATTGGACATCCCCTTACTCCTGAAGGTATGTTATTTACCAGACCCCAAAAAAATTGAAAAATATTACTCGTATGTTTAAGAATTAAAATTAACAATGAAAAAACATAACAGACAGAGATAGATAGATGAACAGAGAGAGAAGTACCAATACTTATCATACCCAGGATAAGATTTTGGGTGGTTAACTGGTTCCGATTCTGATTGATTAGTAATTGGGGCTGACTCGTGCATCTAATCATGGGACAATTACAAAAACAAATTGGCATTCGATCCATGTCACAAGTTAGAGCTGTATCTTTAAATTTTAGCAGTTTAAACCCTAGACTTCTAATATATCAACCCTACATATATCCTACTTAACTTTTCTAATGAGGCAAAAAACCTCCACATGACAGACTTTGTTTACCATGCACTGAATCTAAATCACAATCGAAATACTAGCATGTATTTGCATAAATGGAACCAAACCCAACTCATCTCTCTCAACCAGTCATCAACGGAAAATCCCACCCTCCTCCCCCGCTTGAGTAAATGTACACGGTCAACAGAAAAATCACCAGTCGACAGGATTAAAGAGATACTATCCATGTCCCATTGCTTGAGGATAGATTGGAAATAAAAAAATCCAATGCAACGTAAATGTCATTAGGGCCGGCCCTGGGCAGAAGCCTAGAAATCCACTGCTTCAGCCCCCCAAAAAAATGTTATGTATGGCACGTTAAATTGATTCACTCCTTGGTGGTGTGGAACAAACATCCCAATAATCTTTCTAGGGCTCCTTATTACTAGACCCCAAACGTACTTAAGCATCTAAAGTACCCATGACAAACAGCAAACAGAGAGATTAACGATGAGAGAGATTAACGACTAGAGAGAGAGGGAAGCGAACACAGACGCGCGCAGAGAGAGAGAGAGAGAGAGATGTACCTGCTCGATATAAGATTTTGGGCAGGTTCTACTTCTGATTCTGAATGCGTAGAAATTGGTATATCTTGCGACGAGTACAAACAAAACCCTAGAATTTGATCCCTGTGACAAATTACTCCCATTTGTTGTACTTTTTTCAGTTCAAAAATCCTTGGACTTTTAATTTACGGAAATTTGATGAACATAATCCATTAGGTTTCACCGAATTTAATTTTCGAGTTACGATTTATTATTTTTAAAATATTATAGATTAGCTCTTTAATAGGTAAAATTATCCTTATTAGTTTTATTTTTTAAATATTAATAGATTAGCTCTTTAATGGGTGAAATTATCCCTATTAGTTTAGCTGCAGTGAAATTATCCCTATCCATAGATTATCTCGATGTTTCGTTATCTTTATGTGTTTTTTTTTTGTTTTTTATCTAATGTTAGTTGTTGATATGTTTTTAAGTAATGCAAATATTAAAGTTAATAAATAACTTTATTCAACAAATAATATTAGCAGTCAACGAGATTAAAATAAATAATATTATCTATTGATTTGATTTTAAGTAATACAAATATCAAAACTAACAAATAAGTTTTGACTTGTCTTTCATTCATACCGGATCAGAATGTGGTTACAAAAATAATTTCTAATTTAATTTCTAAAATTATTTTAGGGATTATACAAATTTATTTTTGAGTTTTAATTTCAAAAGTATGTAATCCATATGTGGGCTGAAGCCCAGATAGGTTGCTCCAAGTTCAAGTTAAATAAGTTCAAACTTTTAAACAACAAAAAGATAAGTTTAACGTCAACGCACGTGTTAATTTGGGTCAAAGCCCATATTATTGAGGTCTTTTTTCTTTCGAAAAATTTTGATACCCTTAAGGAGCCCAAACTCTTGACAAAACAATAAAAATCTTTATTTTAGTTACAAGTCTTTTTTCATTCTAGGAGAGATTTATTGGCAATAAATTGTTTCTTTATGTTGGCAAATCCCAGCATGCTCTGGCCTAAGGATGGGAGAAACGCTGATATATGATAAATAAACTAAGCTACTCAAGTTTGAGTTCATGTCAGACTTGTTAAGAGCTATTTGGCCATACGCTAACCAAACCAAGCTTAAATATTTTTTCAAAAGTTGTTAGGTTTTTAAATTAAAAATTGAACAAACTACTATTTTCCTCGTTCAATTTATGTGTATAAAAAATCAAGCTACTCGTAGTTTGGTGTACTAAAACTCTTTTGATATTTGCTCGATAATAAACCTATATGATGAGACGGTTTTTCGTTACTTTTGTTTGAAAATCGGAATGTGTCACAAGTTTTCTTTTACTTGTGGTTTTCAAATCTTTATCCTAATTAGTTGGAATCACTACCCTATTGAAATGTTAATTACCTGAAAAATAGAATTAAGGTGTGAAGAACATAGAGTCTAGCTTGGTAAAAAATGCTACTCCTTTCGTCTTAAAAAAATTTGCTCCGTTTGCAAAAAAAGACTTAAAAATTATGATTTTGTTAAAGATACTTTATTTTTTTATTAATGAGAAAAGCTCGCCAGTTTCTCTTCCATCTCTCGACTCTCTTCCTATTACCTATCGCAAAAGCATTCGCATTTGTACTTCTCATCTCATTGATCGGTATGTTTTTTATGATCACTTGTCTCTTTTGTTTCGTGTATTTGCTACTTCAATTTCGTCTATCTGTAGTCCTAATATTGTTCAAGAGGTTTTATCTATTTTTGAGTTATGGAGGATGAGATATCTACTCTTCATCACAATGAGACTTTAAAATTGATCCATCTTTCTCATGGTGAAACCACAGTTGGATGCTGTTGGGTTTTTATTGTCAAATATCATCTGGATGAATTAGTTGAGTGGTACAAAGCCAGGACATTTGCCAAGAACTATACTCGGACTTATTGTGTTGAGTCTGTTGATTATACTGAGTTTTTTTCTCCCATTGCTAAGATTGACTTTGTACGGCCCATTATCACTCTCGTTGCCAATCTTCTGATGATCTTGCTAAGAAAGTCTACGTGGAACAACAACTTAGGTTCGTTGGATAGGAGGAGCGTATTTAAATATGTCGACTTCGTAAAACACTTTATAAACTCAAACAGTCTCCGAAAACTTTGTTAAACAAGTTCAATGATGTCCTACAATTTAACATGTCTGTTGATTATACTGAGTTTTTTTCTCCCATTGCTAAGATTGACTTTGTACGGCCCATTATC
This sequence comes from Arbutus unedo, assembly GCA_014822125.1. Lineage (NCBI taxonomy): Eukaryota > Viridiplantae > Streptophyta > Magnoliopsida > Ericales > Ericaceae > Arbutus > Arbutus unedo. Next base: position 27,154 of record JABCMJ010026799.1, on the reverse strand, counting down.
ACTCCCGTTGCCAATCTTCTGATGATCTTGCTAAGAAAGTCTACGTGGAACAACAACTTAGGTTCGTTGGATAGGAGGAGCGTATTTAAATATGTCGACTTCGTAAAACACTTTATAAACTCAAACAGTCTCCGAAAACTTTGTTAAACAAGTTCAATGATGTCCTACAATTTAACATATGCATATGCCATTATCAGTCAAATAATTCGGTTTTTTCTCTTCCATCTAACCCGGAAAAAATATTAATATACACAAACTTGCAAAAAAAAATCACAATTTTGTAACAAATATATTTTTTCAAGTTCTCATTTTGGAGGTAGGGCAATCTTTTTGAGAGGAGATGAAATAATAACTTATTTCATGTTGGAAGACATAAATTCAAAATTAAACAGAGAATTGATTTCAATGACAAAAAAAGCGTAATCACACTCTTTTAGTTTGTGTCATTTACTCTATATGCCACTCATTGGCATGCCTGAAATAAAAAATTTAATTAGCATCAAATTACTATCATTTCTCTTCAAGAACACAAACAAATTGTACAGATTTAGACACAGATATGTTCAGAATTGTCGGATGCACGTAAAGCTCATATGTACAAGAATGATGTGTGTCCCTAAATTAACTGCATTGTTATAGATAACTATGACTTTGAAGTGCAAAGTGAGAAATAGAAATCCTCACTCCCATTTGCTTTTGATCTTGTGGGGGTGCCTAAATTTACAGCTTAGCAACACAAGTCCGTCACTTCTTTTCAAAACAAAACTCTCCACCAACACATAACAACCAAACCTTTTCCACTCCCTCCCACTTCTGCACTCTTCCACCCTCTCCACTCTCACCTCTCTCTCTCCTCCACCATTCCCCCACCCTCTTCTCTCCTCCACCCATCTCATCTTCTCAACAACTGCTGAACTCAAACCCACCCCCACCCCTCTGCTCCACAACTGATGATAATTGACTCTAAACCAAACAAACCCATCATCGCAACGTCTGTTATCTTTTGCGCCTTCAACGCCATAGACTAGAACCGCTTCTCTTTCTACCCTTTTATTCACAAACACGATATTACCTTCGTTTCTATCGTTATCGCAAGAATAAATCTCTTCCCACCATTGCTGAAGCGTCATCTCGTACAACATAGATCTCCTAACTTGGTAGTCTACATCAGCTTCCTCCTTTACAAACACAAATGGGCAATACCATTTCGCGACAACAAGAAGAGGGGAACACTTGAAGTATGCTGGAAAATCGAACGGGGGGAGTTGTATTTGGAGAGAAGTCTGGAGGCCTTGAGTTTCTCTTACGTGCAATGATGTGGAGATACAAACTCGCCATCCTCTTCTTCTTAGGAATTTTGGAGGAAAACCGTCACCAGCTACAGAAATCGCATAGAAACTCCCATTGAAGTGGTGATGAATCTCAACTTGTTGGTATATGTCCTGATGATTGAAAGGTATTGGTTTTACATCTGGTATGACATCCCTAAAGCAACACCCAGCAACATCATCCTCCCTTGAGCATGTAAAAGCTAGCCTGGAAAAGTTGCTACAATAGTTTCAACAGTACATATATACAATACAAGATTTACAAGGCCAATTTGCATTTAGGCTCCGTTTGGATATATGTTGAATTTTGACATTACAAAAAGAAGTTTAGCTATAGGTGACATGTGAAACTGGAGAAAGATGGATTGGATGCAGAAGAGATATATTTCACTGGCATCTTTGTAAGCTACGATCCTAAACATGAAGAATTTAAAATAACTCCTACAGATAATATCAAATCCATCACGATAAAGCTCCCAAACTAAATGTCAGAAATCACATGTAAACTAGCAAATCTCAAATTTACTCTCATCAAAAAGTAAGGTGAAATCCCTTCATCTGAAATCCACATCTGTCCAAACAAAGCCTTATAGAGTTCGTTCAGGTTCAAGAAACATGGGAGTTTAAAGATATAGAGAAAGGGTACCCTTTATGCTTGCCTTCAGCTTTGATAACATTGTAACGGTTGGATGAGAGGGGCTGACCAAGAACTGGGATGAACCAAACCTTTGTAACGGACGCGTCTTCATAGTCAGATGAGTGAACAATCTTCAAAATCTTGTCTTGTGGAAAGGGTAGGTTTGTAACTCTCTTGCTCTTGCATACACCACAACAAAATGCTTCTTGTGCGTCTGCTTCTTCATCTGTAACAACTAGATAACCTGAATATGGAGCCCTCGGTGGTGGTGCTGAACTGGCACTAGGGAATTTCCGGTAGAGTGATAGAGGCTTCGTAACATACATCTCGCTATAATTATTAAAAAGCTCAAGTATGTGTAAGAACAAATCAAATACGGAAGACGATTTTACTGTTTCCTTAGGACTGAAGATTCAAAGGTGGTCTCTAAATTCTATGCCTAATTGGTATCTGATAAGAGGCAGGAATGTGTACATGAGCAGATAATGTTAATTAACAGCAAACAAGTGAAAAAAGTGTGGAAAATGAATCACTATGATAAAAGAAAGCCAAACACAACAAAAAAAAAAAGCAAAAGCAAAAGTTGGTCAGTCCATTAAGAGAGAGCAAGAAAATAAAATACTAAAAACCTTGGAAATGAGACAAATACATAAAGTAATTAAGAAAAGACGCGCACAGAAAAGCAGCTCCTTACCCATCTTCCACTTTCTTCTAGATGCATGTTTAGGCGCTTAAAATACACAGTAATGTCATGCAGCAGTGAGTTTTGAATTACATCTTACTTCACCAAAATCATAGACTGTGTAGTACTTTCCATACCCTTTCCCATCAAAGGAGCATGGTATAGAGTTCTCTAGTTCAGATATTCATCGAAATAAACCCCTTAAGAGGACTTTGTCAAAACATCAGAGCACTTTTGGAAACGTGTCTCCTTTTTTCTTTTTGAAAGGTTCTGGAAACGTGCCTAGATTGATGCATGTGCGTATGTCTACAATCCTTTGTATGCTGGACTACAGATGAATTTGTACTCCAAACACGAAAGGATAACTGAAATACTGTGAACAAATACACGGTACTTGAGAAGTAATCACACTCAAGTACTGTGGTTTTTTTTCCTAAGCAAAAAGATGGAGGAGGAGACAACCAGCTATATAAAAGTCCCCTGCACTGACCATATCTTATCGAGCTTCCTCGGAAAGAACCCATATCTTGGAACTTTAGTTGCTGGACATACAGTGGAAAGAACAGCCAGAGCCCGCGATAGGCCCTGTGAGGGACCAACCACCCATGGCTTTCTACCGCTCCACCGAGGGCTAGTGGATCACAGAAACGCAATAGAGTTGCAAGGAACGAGGGAGCATTGTGCAACCACCTGAACCCAAACTGTGTGAGAGGGAACTGTTTACCACTAGGCTACCACCTCCGGTCGTAACTTAGCACATTTTGTACTTGCATTACATTTACCACCAAGGCTATGGAAGAAATCATAATCTAGATCAACATATCTTTTCATCTCATTGATACCTGTGGTTCAACAGATTAAAAACAAAGACATTCTCACCAGTTGTTCAAGTCTGCTTGATTGCAACTACAAATGGGCAGTGACATTGAAGTGGCAACAAAAGCAGAAAGAGCGAACGGTATTGCATTTACCAAAATGGATACAAGTAGTAAAATAATAAAACTCCTCAAGCTTCCATTAGTTGACTAGTGTTAATCATGATGAAATACGTGATTCCAACGGAGGAAAACACAACTATTGACATTATAATTGAAAATGTAGAAGTCAAGTTAAATCTTTGGATGTTTGAAGAACATTCAGTATTCCCGCATAGGAATTTCTTGCAGGTATCCCAAAACCCATCCATGCAGCCAGAGGCGAAAGACTAGAACCCAGCCTGAAAAATCTAGGAAATATCCGATACCTGCAAATCAGCTAGTTCGACACAGTTACAAAGATATCACTTATTTCTTGAAAATGTTATGAACGCCCTTGAAGTTGGTTGATCCAAATCATCAGATCGCAGTTATTCGATTTCGTCTAGTACATGCAATTGGGAATCCTCCTATGTAGGATAGGATTATGGGACCACCACCAACCTCTGAAGTCCAAAGGAAGAAAATCATGGGTTAAGCTTAAGAAATGTCTTTATGATTCCCATCATCTCACCACCAGGAAAACGCCCCAGACATCCTCTTGCGGCTGCTATCTCATTAAATTCACAAACTGAATCACCACACAAAGCTTGAAGCTGTCCACCACTTTTTGCTTCCTCCAATGCCATATTATCAGCTAAATCTTCATCAGCTTCGATTGTGGGAAGAGGAAATGGCTCAGGAGAAGTTTCCATAACAACAGACTCCCCACCAACTGCACTCACGAAGTCCTTTAATCGGCACAATGTAAATGGAACAGGTTCAAAGCTGTGGTCGCCATATTCAACCGGAGTAGAGTGATCTCCTGTGACACATAGGAAATATTGGAAATTTCCAGTTGATTCGGCCTCCAAAAGAAACCTGGCTAGCTGCCCAATGGCTTGGTCAACGGCCTCCAACCCTTTGACTTTGAAAATACTCGCTTTATCATGACCTGCGTCATCTATTGCCTGCAAAAGAAAATTATCCATCACTTTAACTCACGAATGTGATGAAAATTCTAGAGCTCGAATAATCATGCCCCTGTAGGACCATAAGCATATCATCTTTTGCAACCATTAGCTTGGGAGCAAATGATATACCAAAATAATAGATATAATCAGTCACACAAACCATCAATTGTTTCTTTTTCTTTGGGAATCCTATGGTGTTCAATTGCGCATTTGTGGTAGATATACCACTACAAGATTTATGCTTCCATGACAAATGGCTTCATTTCAGGTAAGTAATGTATCAACAAGCATGTGCTCAATGACAAAAGTTTCATACGTCATAATTTGATCTGAGCCGCAAAAACAGAGTCCAGTCCTTCGGAAACTTCGTGGAAGTTAGTTGGAACAATTATAAAAGAGTGGGAAGCTTTCTCATAGCCTTTGAATCAGAAGCCCTAGACCATAACAACTCACTTCAGACTCACTTTCCAGCTCACAAGCCGTATGCATGGGTGCAGGATTCTTTTCGAAGTCAATTTTACAAAAACTTGTCAGAAGCTACTTTTGAGCATAAAAACATATGGCCTCCCATATTTATTTAACTTTTAGCTAATACGATTCCATGGATATCAGATCATCCTTTAAAAATGAGTCTGAAAACTGCAAGAGAATACAATAACACGTTTCAAACATTTCGAACCAAATTTTTATAAAACACGTTCTGCAAAACAAATTACGAAAGCTGCAACCAAAACGGAAGCAGATTTTACAATAGATAATATTTTCACAAAATTATTCAAGATTCCAATATTCTGCAGACTGAGCAAAAAGGTTGTAGAAACTCAGTTAAGTGAGCACCTTAATGTGGAGGAACCCAAAATCATAGCCATCGGATCGTCCTGGTTTGTGTTCATCCTCCCCTGGTACAAAAACATGGGGGCAAGACTCCAAAGGAGCTGAGAGTGCCCTAGCAATTGCAGTTGCTTTAGAAGTCAAGAGTGTCCGATAGTCTCCTGTTGCTCCTGGAGCTTCCAGAATGTCAATTCCAAGTGATAAGCCCAAGCCAGCTATAATTTTAGTAGGAGCTACCATGCATGGCCACAACCCATGTTTCTGGGCAAATGGAGAAACCTGCAATAAATAATATGTTCAGACGAAGATCATTCAAACTCTACGAATCAAAATGAGTAGACAAAATATTCACTGCAAGCTGCACAAACAATTCATATTGTATCTTGCAAGGTTAAACTAAGACTTAACATCTCAAGCTTGAAGATTGACGATTTCACATGTTTGGAATAGAACTCGGACCTTTTTTCTTGTCCAACTACGACATGTTCTGAGAACATTCTGGACGAAAAATGAAAATCCAATGTCTCAAATGGCCACAAGGTGCTGTTTTATAACCATTTTGTGAGAAACTAAACCCTTTTCTTGGCTTTACAAAGCATACTTCCGTATTTGAATGGACAAAAGGAAAAGCTAAGAAAACTAAAAGACTAATAAATACTTTCATGGTTAAATGCTTCTATCCTTCTTGACTTTTCATTTCTTTGTTCTTTCTTTATTTCTTGTTTTATTTGAGTTGTTGAGGGAGTTTCTAATATCATTCTTCATAGTTTGGACTTTGGAATTTTGGGTGAAAGGCAAATTGGCACGATGTGTCTAGCAATAAGCACTATTATTGCTTCCTGAAAATAAAATAAAAAATAATTCAAATCATTCAATCAGTCAGATTGTTGGAAAAGAATTTCCAATCGACAAATGCTCGGCACGTGTGCATTTATTTGTGTGTGAGGGAGGGAGAGAGAACAAACCTCAATTCGTATGCCACAACCTCGTAAGAGGACAACATTGGCAATGTTCTTTCCTTCTGCTGCCCGTTTAACATTTAAAGGATGAGAAGCCAAAATCCGTGATATCTCCTTGGATAATTCATTAACAACTGAAGCCGTGTGCTTTGCCTCCTTAGTTTCATCTAGGCCTTCAGCTTGTAAAAGTAAGCGGTTGTCCTTCAATGGGTCCGTTCCTGATATATTTCCACTTAAGTTTGGTCCTTTCAAGACCACTCCACATCTATGCTCTGTCGCATACCTGTAAGATGTCTTCCATGTTATTTTTCATTTATCTTATGTACGACATTAGAATCCATAAAATAACTTCCAGCCAATCAAACTAATAATATTTCAGTTAAGATCCAGGGTATAAAGTTTTTCAAACTTGAGCCTGAGGCAAAACTCATTAACAGATAACAACAGATTCTAGTCAACCTCGATCTCATTGACTTTTCAAGATGCTGGAAACAATGATAACCAAAGGTCTTAAAGGACCCTTTCATGAAATGAGCATTACGAAATTAGTGAGATTTCATGTAAAGCATCGGCACCTGACTCTAACTTCATAATCGGGAAACGATGGCAACTTCATCCCATCCAATGCTGCGCACAATATCGGCCCTTCTTCTTCAAAGTGACGATCAGCCCTCCTACTGATGACAATTCCAGTTTCCTCATCCAAGGTTGCGAAATTTGACTGGAAATGTAAAACAGTAATGGGAGACCAAAAAATTAATGTTTTCCAGAAAATGCAAAAAGAAAAAAATGAAAACTTCATGGACAAACAAAAATAAATAAAAAGACACAGCCTTCGCTGCACAAATCAAATCGAAACATACAAGCCAACACCATCATGTATGTAAGGCAACAAAGTACTAAGCCCTAAAGTAGTATGGTGAATAAAATAGAACACCACTGCAAAAAATTTGCAAAGTGCTCCCTCTCTCTCTCTCCAGCGCGCGCGCGCAGGATTCTCAAAACCATCATCTTCTCTAGGTTCTACAGTTGCTGCTGTGAAAATTAATTCCTAAGGCTGCTGCGACTTGCAAATGAAATTGCATAATTGCAAAATACCAGAACCATCAGATAACTGAAATTTATGGTACAAATATAAGTTCTCGTGTCCAAGTTTTAGCCATGATATGCAAAAAAATTATAAAAATCCCTTCACACCACTATGCATAAAACCCTCATCAAGGATCACAATGATCAAGTTAACAGAATGATACTATATAAAAGAAAGCAGGTAACGAAGGAAAGGGTAAACTTCACAAAAGAAGGAATGGTTATCAGAAGGACAAAACGAGCACGTACTTTGAAAGCAATATCACCAGGTGACATAGCCAAGCCAGCTCCCATTGATTCAAATGCACCCCTACCTCGATAATATACTCTTGGGTCATAGCCTAATAAAGAAAGGTGCGCTGTGTCACTTCCACATGCCAGGCCTACTTCAACAGGGTCCATAAGACCATTAACTCCAGCAGAAGCAATAGCATCCAAATTGGGTACTTTGGCTAGTTGTAGAGGTGTCTTATGACCAAACCTCGGCAGTGACACATCACCCACACCATCAATTAACACAAATGCTACTCTTCTTTTGGGCTCCTCAGAGTTCACCATCCTTCAGTATACTGATCACCTCGCCTGCTTTAGAAGAGGAAGAGCGACAATAAATATGCCAACAAAATGTAGTCTGGAAAAATCAAAGCCTCCTCTCAAGTAGGTTTAAGACAGATGATGCAACCCCTTCGATCATAATAAGAAAACAAAAAGTAAGATGAATCTTGCTTGATAGATTAGAACCTCGGTTTTGGATGTAAACTTAAAGAAAGAAAAGCATACATGGCATGTAATTGCCAAATTGGTCAGTAAAACCCTGCTCACCCCTCGCCAATCATGTCTGAAAATACCAAGGCTCCATTTGGACATATGTTTATTTCAAATAAAGGGATTTTTGCTAAGTTTCATAAAACTGTAGGAGTGGCTTGTGAAATGAGATCGGAGGACAGATTAGAGGAAGAAGATACGTATTTTGTAGGAACCTTGTGCTGCTACAGCCCTTACAATGACGGATTTCAAACAGTTCCTCTTAAATAGTTATTTCATCTCCTTCCTGACAAAGTCAATGTGGAAATCCATATGCAAAAGCTGTCAAATCTAAGTTCGAGGGACTCAAATTGATTAAAAAAGTCAAATCCTTCCGTTTGAAATCCACTTCTATCCAAAGGGAGCCTAATATTGATTCCAACTTAACTGATTTTTAGAAGCTTTCGGGATTTAGACAAATGAAAGTTCAATCTGGAAAATAACTATGCACCACCAAACATCCTGTGTAAAAACACAGCATTTCTACATTTGCAAAATCCCAGGGAAAACAGATAATTTGGAAGTGCAAAAAAAATTGCAGAAAAAATACGAGCTTTGATGTCCACGACTGCTCTCTTTTTGCACACATGCACAATCTCCCCAGATAAACGCTCAAGACAGAAATCAGCAGATAAGATGCCTTGTAGAAGACGGGTATTCATAAAAATCACAAAAACAGTAGAACGGATTAAAGCAGCAGAGAAAACAAACTAATTCAAGAGAAAGCTGATTTCCTGGAACTTTGCCGAAAAAGGAATGAACGCACATGATATTATGCAAATGGGTATCAATCTACACAAACTAATTACGGACAGAAATCAAGCTGACAAGAACAGACACCACTTAGCCAAAAAGCCGAGACTTTCAAAAGCTAGAGTTTGATACCCCCTACGAATCTGTATTGTTGGAGGTATTAGTATCGGACAAACAAAAAATGAAATTGAAACCATCGAGAGTGTGATGCTAGGCTTTACATGTATGAAGATGATGATCGAGCTATAACCAACTCCTAAATATTCCAAATGGGTAGATTACATAAATTTCGCACAAACTAAATCACGGGTAGAAATTAAACTGATAAGAACATATACTACACTAAGTACACTTGATCTACAACGCAAATATCCGAGAAATTTAGAAAGTTAGTGCTGATATGCATTACCCTGCAAATCCTTAAGAGGGTTATTACCAAACCGAAGAAAAAAAAATGTTAAACCATCAGTAGTACGACGTTAGGTATACTACCTCTGAAATAGATTCAATTGCGAGTCTTCAGATGTTTGGAGATGATGATGGAGTTATACCCAAGTCCTAATATTCCAAATGACCTGAAATGGGTAGATTACACATAAACTTACAAAATGGGTATCAATCTACACAAACCAAATCAAATACTACACTTGACAGGAACAAATACTACACTTGATCTAAAACCAAAAAATCCGAGAACTTTAGAAAAGCTAGAGCTGATATGCATCACCCTGCAAATCCTTATGGCTAAAGGGTTATCACCCAACAATACTAGATAGAATCGAAACCATCAGTAGTATGATTTTGTCTATACTACCTCCGAAATAGCTTCAATTGCGAATCTTTAGATGTATGTAGATGATAATGGAGATATTCCCAAACGCCTAAAGGTTTTGTATCGATTTTACAAATCCCGAAAAAGACAACGCAGCAGCGATACGTGTGAGGCTATTGAAACTCAGTGGACTGATTGCATTGGTAAGATAACCGCAGTGGGATGGTGTGGCAGAAGCATCGCGGGAAAAGGAACTATGGATTGATTCCATTGAATGATTGAAACTCTGGCTTTCTCTCAGTTAAAAAGGTTGGGAACAATTACATTGACCGTCCCTAAAATAACACAATTACGATTAGCCCCCGTATGTTTGAAAATGGTACACCATGCTCCCTCGAGCCCGTTTGGTCGTCAAGGCTTATGACTTTTATGACTAATTATTCAACGCTTTCGGAATAACAAGTCATAATTTCACGTCCTATCTTATTAAATTGACTAGTAATAAATTTCTCGAGTGGGAGCCTAACACATACATTCATTAAGTTGTTAAAAGATAAAAAAGTAACTCACATAATGTGTGTTACGGTAATTTATTGACTATAAATATCACCTATATGATACCACATGATATTCCGAAAATATCCTGCACTTACTCATTGCTTATTTATTTACCACTAAATCCAAGAGGTTAAGTCGTAGAACTACATGAAAAGCCTCTAAAAAAATTTTTAAAAATTTATGACCTAGACATAAATTTTAAAAATTATAAAAATATTACATTTAAATTATTTTAAATTACATTTGACCCCTTTTATTTGTCAAAAAAAATTCTCAATTCCCACAAACGTAACGTGAAATTCTAATTCCGTTAGTTGGGTGGCTTTGTGTTATTAAAGTTGAAGATAGGCTGAGTTAGTGGGCAAAATTTTTACCTTAAAATAAAGAAGAATTACACTTTACCTTCAAAAGTATTTCCATTTCTCACTTTGGTGTGAGCTTATGTCCGTGAATTGTGAAATGTTATAAACTAGCCATACGTGTGCATACTCTTACTTTTATACCACGATTATGTCTTAATAATTATATTAAAATAATACATAAATAAATTAAAAAATAGATAACACTATTATGGTACCATTGTTTTCTAGTAATGTATAATAACTTATTCTTTTATCAAATGCTTACAAATATGGAATTGAGTGAAATTTTCTCTTTTATAATTGTCAAAAAATTGATATGTAAAAAAATGTACCAGGTTGATGATTGGGATTTAGTGGGTGTTTGAGAATGATTCTAGAGGTGTTTTGACATTCTCGGATTTTTATTTAGAAATTTTTAGGTGTTTGAGATGATGATTTTGGAATTCTAATTATAGAATTTTGATTGTAGAATTCTCAAAACAGACCATTAGAGCTATGATCTCAAACGTAGGTTCAGAGTTACTTTTGACATTCTCTTTTTGGATTATAAAATTTTGTTACCATTCTACCAATAATTGCTCACCCACAATTTAATAATTTGATTATACTATTAAACACTTCGCAGATTCATAATCTATTTTATAGGATTCTACCAAATATTTCACAGATTCTGACTATGAATTTTCAGAATATAAAATTTCAGAATCTGAATCCCAAAATCTAAAAACACCTCAAAAAATCTCTCTCAAAATACCCTCTTAGTACGGGTGTGTTAGGGATTCAGAATCTAAAACGATGTTATTTTGACGCGCAAAATACTGACAAAAAAATTAGACAGTGACCGAATAATTTTTCGCTCAATGTTTTACTCCCCCATTCCGTGCTTGAGAGTTCCAATTTTTTATTTCGTGACCTTTTTTTTATTTTAGGTATTTAGTCACGAATCGTAGAATGCATCCTATATGCATGTAATTATGTTCAGACGAAATTTTTAAATTTACACACTACTATTTATACTCAGACTAAGGTTATGAATACCTTACCGTATTGTATTGTATTGTATTGTATCGGTCGATACGTACTGTTTTAGCATAAAAACGGTACTATTATACCGGTTAATACTGGTCATATCGGGCGGTACTGAATTTTTTTTTAAGAGTTGCGAAAAAAATTTAATTTTTTTTAATTTTCTCTCCATAGTTTATTTATATATATATATATATATATATATATATATATTGTGATAGTTGTAGTAAATTTGATACGGTACCCGGTACATGATCGGTATCGATACATACCTACTAATAGAAAAATCGGTACCTAAACTGATCCGATATTCAGAACATTGGTTCAGACGAACTTATACAAATTTCTGTTATAAAATTTTAAAAATTATAACTTAAAACCTAAAACTAAAAAAATAATTAACTCCAAAGTTCAAATACTTTAAATCAAATGAAAAGTAAAATGTTTGGAAATGGCGAACAAAATTGCAACTGCGCGTCCACATTTCAGCCACGAGAGTTTGGAAACATTCCCCTACAAGGCGGTGGCAAGCCTTGAAGTCTCGGTAGTTGCCAAGAGAGAGATTCCATATCGAAAGGAAACCAGTTGGGATTTCACTCATCCCAATCGTAGTACCTTCCTAAAGTCTTAATCCACCAAAAACCAAAAAAAATGATGAGGGCGATCGCTTCACGTTTTCTCCACTCATATTCCTCTGCCTCCAAACCCAGGTAAGCGCGTGTTAAGGATTCTCTCATCATTTTTGGCTCCGTTTGTTAATCAAATGGGTGCCTCATTTTGTAATATTGTCGTCGCTTCCATTTTCTTTGGAATGTTATTCTCCATTTGGATATATGTGGGTTCGGATGATTTGATTGGAGTTCAATTATTACTAAAACCCAAAAGGTTTAGTTGTATGTGGCTTGTGGAATTAAAGTGGACGATGGGTTGGAAGTAGAGGAGGCGGATTTTGTGAGATCATTGCATAAGTTTATGTTATGAAATTTTAATTGCTCCTATTTATATTTTAAATTGCTGGTAAATTCTCAAACTCAATATTGAAATTCTTGAACTATCAAACCTAAATTTGATTGGAATAAGCATGATTCACTAACAAAATTCAACCTCCATTGTAAGGTGATTGGAAAGGGTCTCTTGCTATGTTTGATTACCTTCAGGTACTCTAATTTCATGAGCAATTGAATGATAGAATGAGATTGATAAATTCTTGAATCGGTTTAATTGGTCAATTTAAATGTTAAAATTGCTCTTTTGGCCTCTGTAATTCACTTGCTTTGGAGGGGCTTTGGGCGGAGCTTATTTGTAGAAGGTGATTTTTTTAGAGTCAGTTTTGATTTGTCAAGGGTGACCATGGCAGAACATGTGGTTGGGTTTAAGTTGCTCCCAGGTTATCTGAAACGTGCCTTTGAGCACAGTATATTGCTAGTTAAATAATAATGCCAAATCCTTTCAGTTGAATTGAATAGCTATCCGAAGGGATTCTTACTTGTTTTCCGTTTCCATTATGGTGTTTACAATCCCGTGCATTACTTAATTAATTCTATGAATTGTAGTTATACAGGGTTTTAAATATGCGCCATTCAGTAATGTATTGGCCGTTTTGTAATTTTGGAGCTCCGATACCATTGTTTACTTCTGTAACGGTCGATACTATTCGATATCAGCCGATATATGGCCACGTCACCAATACTGTTACGTATCCCAATAGTGCGATTTAAACCCTGGTTACATATGATTTTAGTTTTTTGGATGGATCTTTTTCATATTGATGAGTTGTGTTGGCATGGGCATGAAATTTGTGAAGTATTTATTGTTGGTAGACTAGAGATGAGATTTGACGATGGCCTTTTTCAAATTTTAATGGTTTGAATTCTCTTGCATGGTTAAGTTGAGTCTTCTTGGGTTATTACGTGGAAATTGAATCTCTTGGGTGCTTCATGCTGTGATTGTGAAGTTGGGTTAACATGTTTTGTCAAAACCTAAAAAATGTGCATTCTCTTAAAAGGATCCTTGTTTTTTGACCAAGAGGTTTGAGAGGCAAATCTAAGTTTTAAAGGGTGAAATTGGTTTAACTGCTATACTCGTATAGAGTTGTGAACTTTTTAGATATGTTACTTGCTAGACCCCTGTCTTTGATGCATTATTTTTGTTGACTTGGAAAACCATTTAGACTGTGATATTTAGATAGGATATGGGTGTAAAGTTCCATTATCACATTTTTTTTAACAGGTCTTCAGCGCCATATATGGTATTCATACACAAGCAAATTCTTTGCTTTTCAAAGTAAGGAGCCTGGGCAATTGCAATTTGTGCTCAAAAGGCATATATTTTTATTTTCTTTGCTCTTCTTCTGAGCATCTAAAACACAAAGTGTTGGAAGTCTTAGAATTTTTCAGCTGTCGGTCTAGATCCACCCCAAGTTTTAGCATGAACATGCCTGCCACTTTTTCTTTTCATTTTTCTGAATTCGTCGATTATGTTCATCTTGTCCATAGAAAGGCTGGCTTTGTAATGTAATTACCTTTCTGCTGCTGGCTGTGACAGTATAGTGGGTGCATCGAGAAATGGAAGATTATTTTCAACAGATCCTAGCAAGGGAGAAGGACCTGTCCAAGTCGAGGAAGCAGAGACAGTAGAAGTGCCGCCACCTCCTACAGAAAAGGTATTCTGTTTTGATGAGGCGTTTCTATATGTTTTCTCTTTAATTAGGTAAGCTAGAAATAAATACTAACTTGTAACCTTTTGATTCAGGTACTTGTTTTGGGCGGAAATGGATTTGTTGGTTCACATGTATGCAAAGAAGCTCTAAAGCGTGGTTTAACTGTATCTAGCCTTAGCAGGTATGCTTAAAGTTGGAGCAGATTGTAATTTGGTTGCTTTAGTTTTGATTCCTGTTGAATGATTGGTCAAGTAGGTCAACTGCATCCGAATCATTTCAAGTCCAAGTTATGAAAACATCCAACGTCAGATTTTAGACATTGTCATATTCCATCTTTTTTCATAGGGCCGGGGCTGTCAAGAAACCAGTTATTGTTGATTTATGCTGGGTAAATGTTGCCTTGATGGTTGTCTTGCATTTTAAATAGTAGTCGTCATGGTGGTAAAAGTGCTAATGGCATCAAAAGGCGATGGCGTGGTTACAGATGTTATTCTTATGATCCTTGACATTTTAAATCCTTTGTGTTCCACTCAATAAGCTGCTGAGGCAGTCATGCACTCTTTAGTGACCTATGAGCTCAACATTGCTAGAACATTGCAGTTTATGCAATTACCTTGTCAATATTTGGACTTTATTTTACATGTGTGATTCATGTGTGGAATAGTATTAGCTTATTCTTTCAGCTTTATTGGAGCTGAATACAGAAGTTCTAGGGATACCCATAGTAGGAAGACCTGTTTCTTTTAAGCTTGTAGTGGTTTGTGTATAAGTGCACGTTTAGAGTTATGGGCACATCAGTAAATGTTTTTGTTGGTTGTTGTCCTTCTATTTTACTATGTTTCCATCAGATTTACAAACGTATGTGAAATTGGTTAATTCCATCCTTCAAAGAAACAGAAACCGCAGATAAAAATGACTGTTCATACTCTTTATTGTTAGGTCAGGGAGGCCATCTGTACACGATCCTTGGGTTGACCAAGTCTTTTGGCATAAAGGTTTGGAAGGAGGCTTTTATGTATATCATTACTGCATAGATGTGGACATGTGAAGTGATACTCTTTTCCTTTCTTAACAGGAAATCTTCTTTTGCCTGACTCATTGAAGGATGCACTGAATGGAGTGACTTCTGTGGTATATGTTTTCTTGATGAATATTTTTGTAAGCTTAGTAACTATGAGTCTACTACAAAATAATATTCAGGGAAGCAGATAAGGGTTCGGATCTTCTATGCTTGTCCATAATGACACTTGTAATGGCTAAATAGTTTCCAGTCTGTAACATGGTACAGAAATCTATTCAAATTGGAGAAAAGGGTGCTTTAGCCCAAAACAAGATTTTATGGTCTTAAAAGAGCTTCAATCAGTGACGGGTATACATTTTGACATGGCTATGTAAGAGCTTGACAATTGAGAAACAATGCCCTAACGATGGTTGGGTTCATATTTTACAAAACATGAGAAGTATGCAGGTTCTTTCATCCAAAGACCATCTGTGACTTCCTTTATTTAACAATGGAGTGATGGGCACGTGGTTTTCACTTCACAACAGGTTCTACTGGAGATTTTTATCACTGCAACTGCTGCCTAGCACTGCATTGTTGTTTGCATATTTTGTCCTTTTGTCTTATTAGCTAGCTGTTACAATGTAGAAGCCTGTTTTCTCTCTCTTGAGATACTGAATCCAAGAAATTCATCTAGATTGGATGGCCCTTGTCGTCCAATGAACCTGGTTCAATTGCAAAGCTATTAACAGTCACCCTAACTCGACTGCCTTGCAACTCCTTAATGTTCACTTAGTGTTGCGATGGATATCAATTTGCTTTTGATTAGTCTTGACCACATTGCGATGGATTTCAGCAGAAACCTTAAAATTGTAACTTTAGGAAATAAACTAAATCTTTGTGATTTGACTTCCATGAGTTTTTTTTCCCAAGTCCTTTGGTTATTGTGTTTCACTTTTGCTTTGTCTCTCTCTTTTCTGTATTTTGAAATTTTATTGGCGGATTAAAATTTGTAGATCTCGTGTGTTGGCGGGTTTGGCTCAAATTCGCACATGTATAAAATCAATGGAACTGCAAACATAAATGCTATTCGAGCAGCAGCTGAACAAGGTATTCCATACCCCGTTTTGTTCTTTTCCACCTTAATATGTCGTAGAATGAAATAAAAGAGGCAAAAAAGAAAGAAAGCATTCTAATATCTTAGCATGGACTTCTGATAGAATATGTGTTGGACGCACCTGCCGCGGGGTTTTTTTTTTTTTTTTGGGGAGGGGGAAGTGTTCAGGGGTGGTGTGCAGCGGGTTGGGGGGGTTGTCGAAAGAGAACAAAAGAGTCACAATGAACTGCAAGGAAAGCTTGAGCAGCCATAGACACGTAGGAAACAGAAAGTATTACCTAGTATAACCTATGAGTTCATGGAGAATTGGCTGAGATTGACAAGGTCTTTTGAAAATATAATTATTTGCGTACCAGAAAAATCTTTTAATTGACTCTGTTGCGAATTTTTCAGTTGACGATGCAGGAAGGATTCTAAGAATATTAATATCTGCAGGTGTAAAAAGATATGCTTACATCTCTGCTGCTGACTTTGGTTTGGCAAATTACCTGCTACGAGGATATTACGAGGGAAAGGTACTTGGCCCCCCCCCCCCCCCCCCCCCCTCTCTTGTCTGCACTCTGCTACAGGAAAAACATACTAAAACAAGATGAAAAGATGTGCAAATTTATTTGTTGTATAATCTAGTTAAAAGGTCAGTTAAAGCCATGAGGAAATGCATTTATGGAAACAACCATGAGAAAGTGGGAATGGCTTCTATGTTCTAGATTAAGTAACTACTGATATCTTTTATTTTTTTGTCAATCATTTTTGAGACTTAAAAAAATTAATAGTGTGAACGAAAACTAATGCAGAAAGGTGAATGCTATGCACCACAGCTTTTTAAGTATCCAGTTTGTATCCATGTCATAGAAGTTCTATAACTGCTATCTTTCTCACGTGATTAAGAGTATTACAATATGTATCAAGTTTATCAATTTCTGACCACAACACACACCCGCCCACACCACCCCACCCCGCCCCCCCCCCCCCCCCCCCCCCCCCCCCCCCCCCCCCCCCCCCCGGGGCCCCGCACACACACACACCCCAATTTCTTCTTTTCCATGTTTCTTTCTGATGAAGGCTTTATGCTTATGCAGAGAGCGGCTGAAACAGAGCTAATGATTAAATTCCCATATGGAGGTAAAAATCTGAGTCTGGGATTGTTGATGTTTGCATCTCTGTTTAGAAGTTGTAGTCAATATATGCATTTCGTTGGGTAAAGAAAGTCTGTGAATTTGCTCACTCAGTTTCTTGGGCAATGATTTCTTCTTAAAAGATGGAGTTTTATGTGCTATCATTCTGCTGTTTGTCCACTTGGTTTCAACTACCTCGACTCCTGGAGTAATTGAGGCGTCTAGTGATAAGTTACTAGTTGAAAATTGACATAATAAATGAAGTTTTGTTGTATTGTTTTAACGATATTGTAGGTCGCCGTGTGTGACCCTTGGTCAGGGCGGAACCTGGATTTGACGTTTGGAGGGATTGAGATTTTTGGGGGGGAAAGGAGAGGGGACCGACTATAATTTGGAAGGGCCGAATGTATTTTTTTTTTTAAATTCAAAATTTATACGTAGGCCTGAGCCCCCCACGGTCTCCTTGTAGTTCTTCCATGCCTTGGAATGTTGTCAAGATTGAATTCGCTATGTGGCTTGATTGTTATATTCTGAGACGTTCCTCGTATTTTGCACCATTTTCTCGTGGCCTGAATCTCGGATATGTTGTTTATGTCCAGCAGTACAGCCTAAACTCCATATACTAGTGTGGATTAAGAAGTGTACAGACTGTTTCATGATTGTTCCTTGGCCCCGTTAGATCATGTAATTTTTTTTCTCACTATTTCCTTTTTCAGGTGTGGTTCTGAGGCCAGGTTTTATATATGGCACTCGTCAAGTTGGGAGCATGAAGATACCTTTAGGCGCTATAGGGTCTCCATTGGAGATGGTAATAACTTACATCACTGTGATGTCTTTTATTTTGTGTCATAATCTTCAGATTGTTCATAGTTAAAGGTGGTTTTCCGATCAGTCAAGCTCTAGACTGTGGTGCACAAAAATTTAGCCGGTAAAACACCCACCCACCCCAAACAAAACAAAAAAAAAAAAAGAGAAAAAGAAAAAGGGCACGCAGTAAGTGGAGCACCGGATGTATAGGCGTAGTACCTTTTCGGTGAGGGAAGCCATTACATAAACCATTGGATTTGGCCACTTTGGCCAATTAGGAAAATAGTACCCAGCTCATCTCATCTTAGGTCAATTGAAGAACACCTTCGTTTCTAAACTGGTCATGTCATTCAGCTTTCTGTGTCACTCTAGTCTGCCATGCTATAGGTCATTAGCTAAACAATAGCTGATTAGAAGTTCCGTAGCATCTACTTAGGTCACATACACATTTGTTGGCATTTACCGGCGGTGAGGTCACTTTTACCAGATTATGTCACACTTGAGTATTCATTATGCGTACCTCGTCAGTTTTTTTTCCTTCTTAAAAAGAGAAGTATTTTTCCTCTCCCAGTGAAGGACACCACTCTTCAGGTCATAGATCTCGTGTAATGCATGTCTCTAGTATGTCTAGTTTTTTCTCATAGAAGGTTAGCTATCTTAGCTTGATTATGCATGTAAATGGTCTTCACTATATCATACTCCCTATGTGTGTGGTTCCTGCAGGTTCTCAAAAACGCGAAGCCGCTCAACCAAATCCCACTGGTTGGCCCTCTGTTTATACCTCCCGTCAGCGTGGATTCAGTGGCAAAGGTTGCTGTAAGAGCTGCAACAGACCCAGTGTTCCCTCCCGGTATTGTTGATGTGTACGGTATTCTACGACACAGCCAACAAAAGTGAGTTTAGACCTGTCGAGTATTTCTTCTCCTCCTTTCGTTCAAATCATAAAAACACCGATATCTCACTTCTATCTTAGCGAATAATTGGTTGATCTCGGCCACAGAATAAATTTGTGCCTTTCCAACAGTTGCAGAGTATAGGTCAATGCATTGTTGAGATGATGCCATCCGGGTTTTCCGATCTTAGCTTTCCTCTATCAGTCTTTTATCTTTTTCCAGGCCATTTGTGTGTACTGTGGGAGTGTCTCAATCATTTTGGAGGCTTTAGGCCAGGTCTTAACATATACCTCTTTATTGGGTTTGGACTAGATTTTTTTTGTTATAGACAAGTCGGCATTATTTGATATTTTGTCAAAGTTTTTGTGTTTTTCCAGTCGTCCCGATGAAAGAAATAGGAAAAGTATAAAAATATAGACTGATATTTTAAAAAATTTAAGTAAGATGACGTTAAGAATAGTAAAATTTGTGTTTTTTAATTTTTTCGTCTTTAGTAAATTTTTGTTATTATTATTATTATTATTATTTTAGAGTTCTTTCCTCAAGATGAATAACTAGATTGATAAATTTAATCTGAAAAAGATAATTTGATAAATAAAATAATTAGCCCCTTTTCTTATCTGAGTTCGTAGAATATCACTATTATTCATCATTATATTCTTTTATCCAAACAAATCTCGTCCGAGTGAGCACGATTAATTCGATAAATTTAATCTGAAAAAGACAATTCAATAAATAAGATAATTAGTCCTTTTTCTTATCCAATTTTCATTTACAAAAGTATCGTTATTATGATAATGTCACTATTATTGTACTAAAATATTATTATTCAGAAACCTTCATATTATCTCTTTATACTCATTTAAAATTTTTCTATCTAATAAACGATTCATTAATATCAATATCACACCCTTACAAAAATAATTTGTGTTGTGTGAATAGGGTGGGCAAGCAAATTTGTGTGCAAATTTCTACTATATAATATTGCAGGTAGAATTTTAATGACAAGAATTTTAAAAATAATACGTGTCTCGCTGTCATTCTAACTACATTTATGCTTTAATTATATTAAAATTTAATTAGTTCAAAACTTCAAATAATAAGGTAGACATTCCATGATTTTATGGGATGAGTCAATTTTTGAATAAAAGAATAAAATGCTTTCTTTTTATTTTTTCTTTAATTATGAAAACTCAAATTTGAACTTACTATAATATAGTTTTTTCTATCCTTATTACTCACAATTTTATTAGTCAATTCTACCTTAATGCTGAAATGTGACATATTTCAGTAATACAATTCATATTTTATATTTTATGAAATAAATGTAATCTTAATTCTTTAAACCATACAAATTAGGATATAATTTCAAATGAATGAGATATAAAAAAAGTTCAATTTAACACATAATTATGTAATTTAAATAGACTAATGAGATTACAATTAATGAATAAGAAACTTGATTTACTCTTCATATATTTCTTTTAAATCTAAAATATTTTTTCAGAGTATAAATTTTCAGTATTTAAAATTGTGGTGATGTTTAATAATACTTATTCATTTAATTTAAGTAAACAGTGTAACAAATATGAATTAGTTAACTTATGTTGTTATATAGTAAATTTTTTTATTTAAATCTTTTTACAGGCCTTCATGTGGTGCATAATTAAAAAATAGAACAATCATGAAAGGGGAGAAGGATTTCCGGCAGCGTCGAAAGCTGCCAACTTTTGTTTGGATGAGTCGGACAAGAGCATTCAAAAGACATTTCTCGAATTTGAGTATGTACGGCTATCGAGGTCAAAAAAAGCATACCTTATTCGCTTCTTAGCTGTATGTTTCGAAGCAACAATATTTTGGATGGCAAGCAACTTAACACTTCGCTTGATCGTACTTAGCTTTATACTTACGTTCTTTGCTTTTATTCTAGATCTTTAACAGCTCTTCAGAGAATTTCTCAAGAGAATATAATGTTAAAGATGTTCCTAGTTGTACATACTATAAAAATTACGTTATTACATTTTGCAGTGTGATAGTTATAACTAAATATTTTGTAAAAAATAAAATATCTCTTAGTCAATTCCATAATTCTTTATTGTTAATATAAAAACAGGAAAAAAATTACAAACTAACCATTAATTTGTATTTTTAAGTACAAACAAGGTAGATGTGTCATTTTTGTTCTTATCTTGACCACTTTTTTGAATCTATTATGTGTCAGTAAAAGATTTATCTAAACTTACGCATACCCTAGTATTGTTATTAATGCTAATCTCTGATGACTCACCAAGGGTAAATTGTTGGGTAAATTTCAAATACACTCCCCCAAATATGATGAAATCACATTGCACACTGTTTTATTCTTTCAAATCACACTATAATTGTATTTTTTTTTATTTTGGGTAACACTTTAGTCTATTTTTTGTTGATAAAAGAATTCAAACATCATAGTAAATAAGACATGATATCCCATTTTTATTTTATTTATGCAATATTGTGATAATATCTTTCATATTTTATCTTTTGACAAAAACGCATTTAATGTATACAAACATTTTGACTAGCAAATCGAGATTTTTGACACAACTGGTTGATTTTTGAGAGTTTAATTTTTATTAAATTTATATATTTTTTAGTAACTATGAGTTGTATCTATCTGTATAATATATGAGCAAAAAATACAACTAAAATCTTAAAATGAAAATAGATTTAGACTAACTTTATTAGTGTATTATTTGTCTTTATTTAATTTTTTTACTTTTATTTTGTGGATTATTATTAGCGTTTCGATACAGAATATAATTCCATCAAATTACCATTTGTCAAAGTTCGTATACGAAAGAAACTTAATAAGTTAAATAAATATGAACTTAATTATTGATGAAAAAAGGAACTTAATAAGTTATAAAAAAAAAACTTAATTATTGATGAAAAAAGAGAACTTAAAATGAATTTTTAAGGGCTAAATAGAAGTATATTGATAAATGCAAGATCTTAACAAGTTACATGCCATTGTAGGAGAGGGTACTGTAATTTTAAAAAATACAGAGGTGTGAAGTGTGATTTCATGTTTGTACATGTCCACTTTAAATTGTCCTTTGTGCCCCTCAAGCACACAGGATTTACTAATTTCTGTTGACAAGACTTGCAAATATGCAGCAGTAAAAATAGCTTACTCTCTCTCTATAAATAGCTTCCACTCTCTCTCTACATCTTCAGACTTGGTTTGGTGAGTAAGAGAGAGCGCGCGCGCGGAGAGGGAGGGGATTAACGGACATTTGCCCCAACCAGATCCTCTCTTCTTGGTTTAATTGTAGCACAGAGAGAGAGAGAGAGAGAGAGGCACATTTCATGGCACACCGAATTGCCTGTCAAAAAATTATCCAAAGCCTCCGTCCCTTCGCCAAACCGCACTACTCCGCCGCTCACTCTTCCATCACCGCCGTCTCAACTCTCGATCTAAACCAAATCCCCCCTCCTCCCACTACCACCACCTACATTTTTTCCACCAATACCGCAATTCTCAACCTCGATGACGTGAAGGAGCTCTTCTCCTCTGTCTCCACCGCCAAACTACTCCGGTCGACAATCAACCTCCACGCGGCGGCTGTCGAGCCGATGATCGATTTGGGCATGTGGGTCATGAACTCCAAGCTCATGGACACACCATTGCTCCGTGAGGTTACGTTAGGGGCAATTAAACATACATTTTACGATCATTTCTGTGCGGGGCATGATCCGGCAGAGGCAGCTCGAACAGCGGCGAAGATTTGGGATTCTGGGTTAAAAGGGATGTTGGCTTATGCTTTGGAACACGCTTCTGATAACGAATCATGTGATCGGAATTTGGAAGAGTTTCTTCAGACGGTTGAATCGGCCAAGTTGCTTCCCACATCCTCTGTAAGCCTTACTTGAAAAACACAGCAACCCAATTTTTCACTCATCCGCTTTATGATTTTTCTCTCTCCTCTGTTTCTTTTGGTGCTTTTCATTTTCTATGTGCAATTTTCGGTTGGGTTTAGATAAAAAAAATATGAGTGTTTCTTACCGAAATGGGTGAAAACCATTCCAAATAATAAAAATAACAAGAAAGAATTCTCACCCATTTTCCTATCTTGCATGCTTTACTTTCTCAGTCTTTCAAACTTTCTCGAGAAACTTTTTCACTTTGGGGCTAATTTTCTCACCTACTGAATATTCTTGGTATTGTTAAGCACTTAATTTTCACTTTGGGGCTAGTTTAAAGTAATGGGATTAGATTGATAATTTCAAATTTGTGACGTAGGAACTATGAAATAATATTGTTGTATGAACAGGTTAGCTTTGTTGTGGTGAAGATCACTGCCATTTGCCCACTGGGATTACTCAAGCGAGTAAGTGATCTCCTGAGATGGGAATACAACCACAAGTCTTTCCAACTTCCATGGAAGCTCAACTCTCTTCCAATTTTCGCCGATTCCAGCCCTTTTTACCACACTTCCAGAAAACCAGACCCTTTAACCCCACAAGAAGAGACTGATCTCCACTTAGCCCAACAAAGACTGCTAAAACTCTGCCAAAACTGTATAGATGCTAACGTGCCTTTAACAACGGATGCGGAGGACACCTCTGTTCAACCAGCGATCGATTACTTCACTTACTCTTCGGCCTTGATGTACAACACGGGCGATAACCCGATCATTTATGGGACGATTCAAGCTTATCTGAAAGATGCGAAGGAGAGATTGTTCGTATCAGCGAATTGTGCTGAGAAAATGGGAGTGCCTATGGGGTTCAAGTTGGTGAGGGGAGCTTATATGTCCAGTGAAAGACAACTAGCTTCTTCTCTGGGAGTTGAGTCCCCTATTCACAATACCATTGATCAAACTCACGCTTGCTTCAATGACTGTACCTCCTTCATGCTTGAGAAGATTGCTAATGGCTCGGGTGCTGTTGTTCTTGCCACCCACAATATGGAATCAGGTAAAAGTTTTGAACAAAAAAACCAACGCAAATGTAGTAGGCTATGCTGGTTGTCAAAACAACACCATTTTGGCTTTTAAAATACTGTCCAAATACTATTTAAAGACTGCCCCGCTGTTTATGAAGCATTTTGGGTGTCAAAACAGTCATTTTGATGCGGATCAGACGCACAACAAATTCTGTGTCGAGTGTGTTGGTACTCTTGCAATCGTCTAAATGGCGCCCATTGCTCATAGCAATAACAAACTACCATTATTTTTTTCTCATTATTCAGCATCTATGGAATTATACTTCTTGAACACTACCACTGAATCAGCAAATCTTGGAAAGAAAAGCAATGCAGACCCATATTATTTTTACTCATACTGTGCTAGTACCACTACATTCATTCTGAATAGAGTCCACACTATGGGCTATTAGTGTTTGGGAATGCTATAGAACAATGCTATAGGTGGCAATTCTTACCTGTAAGATATGATTCTCACCTAGAAGACGTTGTTTTTAACTGCGTTGTTTTGTCGTACTACACAACATCCCTCAATCCGGGTTATTATGGGTTTATAGCATTATATATAGAATTTGAAGTCTTTCATTCTTACAGCTTGGTGAGGCATTGGGTATTGGTTTGATACATGAGCTAATGGATAATAGGAAACAAAGCAGCAGCAAAAGCGCGGGATTTGGGAATCGAAAGAGGAAACCAGAAGCTCCAATTTGCTCAACTATATGGAATGGCAGATGGGCTTTCATATAGTCTGAAAAATGCAGGGTTTCAAGTCAGTAAATACATGCCCTTTGGACCTGTGGAGCTGGTCATGCCTTACCTTCTGAGGAGAGCAGAAGAAAATAGAGGGCTTCTATCTACATCAACCTTTGACAGATACCTTATGAGGTAAAATTAAAATGCATATACAAAAAAAACTGCAAAAATCACTACTCAATCAATTTATACATGAATTTCTCAGGATTTGGGAGAACCGTAGCGCAGTTCCCTGTAGTGCGCGTGCCCTTTTTGCCCTCAAAATTACATCGCTTTGATTCTCATATATTTTTTGATGACAATACGCATGATAAGTTAAAACGATAGAGTTTTGAGGGCAAAGTGGACAAAATTACGTAATTTTGTCCACACTACATGCGCACTACAAAAAACTACACTACAACCTTCCCTCAATCTGAAATTCAAGGGATGGATTGGTTTTTTGATCTTTTTAAATTTCTGGTGGTTACAGGAAGGAGTTGAAAAGAAGACTGAAAGTTGCAGTTCTGAACTGAGAAGGCAACTTCAAGGAACCATCCGACTTCATAAGTTGGGAGTCTTTTTGTGTGTTTTTCTCAGTTTTAGCGAATGTGTATCCCAAGAGGTTCTTGTTGTCTTTTTGTTTCCAGATTTTGATGCCGGCACAAGTAAAGAGGTTGCTTCCGCGCACTCTTATTGCATGTTTTTAGATAGAAAACACGTTTAAGGAGCGTAAAAGCAACCCATTTTTTGTTGTGGCTGTATCACTATCCCTTATTATCAAATCTTTTTTTGTTGTGGCTGTATCACTCTCTCTTATTATCAAGCTAGTACTCCTCCTTGTCGTCGTTGTCGTCGCCGCCGCCGTCGCCATCGGCGCCACCGCCGCCACCTTCTCATTTTGTGGAATTCTTTCTTTTTTGTTTTTTCTACATTATTGGTGGAGGAGAGAAGAGTAATGCTAGGAACAGATATGTTTTAGACATATTCGGAAATAGATGTGTCTGAAATTGTTAGATATACTTGGGATTCTCAATATTTTATGAACTCAGTATGCATTTAATAGTTCTAGATATATTTATGTCTGAATATGTCCGAAATATGTATGTTTCTAGATTTTGTCAGGAAAAAATAGTTAAGGAATTAGGAGAGTGAGCTTTGCAGTGACATCACACTCAGTCATTCCTTTCACCCAAAAGTGGTTATTTTTTTTATTTTTATTTTTTTAGAATGAAGCAAGAATAAGATATGTTTGTAAGAGTGCTTATAAGATGTCACTTAATTTATTTATTTATAAGAAAATTGCAAAATTAGAGATTGTGATTTCAAGGATATATACATGGAGACAAATCCCATCAACAGAGGATTGTCTAAACTAATAGGGTTCTTTTAAACATTTTTTAACGTTTTAAATTCTTTCATTGTTTTGCTATAGATCAATTCAATGTAAAATAGTTACTGAATAATTTTTCATAACAGACGTTGTTTACGAACAGAGAAAGTACAGAATAATCAGGAAAATGTGACCATTGGCTTGAATAATATTGCTCTCTGATTTCTTAAACATTTAATACTACGTAGTATGTACCCCAGAAATTAAAAAAAAAGAAATTTGTCAACCTACTTAATAAAATTCCTCGACTTTTATTAGAATCAAAACTTTATTTTATTGATCCGAAGATAAACTTCAATAATTAAATCCAGCTGGCTATACAGGTCATGGGGAATGGGCTTCACTTTATTTTAATTTGCTTTTTGCCATAACCAATAATTGTATAGTTTTTTTTTTTTTCTTTCTTGGTAAATGAAGCATTAAAGTCACGTGGCATTGGTCGGTAGAAAAAACAATAGGTGAAGCCCATTCTGCTCATTTGTTAATGCATGTGGAATTGGATTATTTTTGTATATCTCATAATGTACGGATTAATTTATGCGTACCTAATTAATCTTTCGAGAACTAATTATACCGTTTACTTGCGGGATTCCTTTTATGACTAGAGTTTTGTTTTGTAAGGGTTGGCTCCATAAGAATTAATAGTACCTGAGAGGTTTCGAATCTGAAATATAGGAGAGAGCATACCTCTAAGATTATATATATATATATATATATATATATATATATATGGACCAACAC